>VUQG01045660.1:0-12554 GCA_015106755.1 Etia nguti
GTTAAGTGCCAGGAGGATTGCCAGGATTTATACATCGGGGAAACCAAACAACCTCTGGCGAAGCGGATGGCACAACACAGAAGAGCCACCTCATCAGGCCAGGACTCTGCAGTCTATTTACACCTACAGGCCAGTGGACACTCTTTCCATGATGAGGATGTACACATCCTGGACAGGGAGGAACGCTGGTTTGAGTGGGGAGTCAAGGAGGCCATTTAAGTGAAAAGGGAAAGACCATCTCTGAATCGAGGAGGGGGCCTAAGGGTACATCTTTCACCATCTGTGACTGCTGCCATTCTCCAACTCTCTGTGAATGGTACTCATGGTTACTGATCAATGGTCTTTGATCATTTTTTTTTTTTTAAATCATTGTTCATGACAATTTACATATTACATGATCAAGAAACTGACCTCACATCCCATTGTTCGACAGTGAGGCTAGTTTTAGTCATTGTGCAAAGGTACTATTTATAAAGTTGGGTAAACCCACAAGGCAGCTTAGACTGAGCAAGTCACTTGGATTAGTGATGAAACATTTCTCCCACTAAAAACGCCCAGATGAACAGAATCAACTTTTTGGGGTACAAAAAGAAGGTAAAGGAATGAGAACTTACTGTGCCAACCAATGGGAACAGAAAGCCAGCTCCCACACTGGCTCTGATGTCTCTGACTGGCAGGATGAATCCTTTGGGCACACCTTTCTTTTCTGCTTCATGTGACAGTGACAGGTGGGTCTTTGCCATGCAAATTGGAAGACTCGCGAATCCCTGAAGGAGAGGCAAAAAAGAAGGATCTTTACAAAGGTTTATTCTCTCTGCTCTGTTTATTCATGATGATCTCAACCGACAGCAGAAGCCAACAAACAGGCTTGACAGGACAAGAACCAACAGCTGAGGGATGTTCACCTGCTTGGTGTAGAGCGCCACCTTGTGTTGGGCCTCAGGGAGAAGCTCAATATCATCTGCTCCATAGATCTTCTGAGCAATTATTCGAATCTTATCAGCAATAGGAAGCTAAAGTGGAATCAAAGATAGATATTTTTAAGCCATAAATAAGCAGATCATGTGTTGTTTTTAAAAAAAGTGACTGGTGAAAATTATTCCGTTCGGAGCCCTTACCTTCAAATCATACAGGAACTTGAAGTTGCTGGGGGCGCTAGAGGCCCTCTGGACGGCCTCACCAAGTGCCACAGCACCAGCGCCACCCTCGGCCCAGTGAGAGCATCGCACGGCATCGAACGCTCCAGCAGCTTTAGCCATGGTGCACACCAAGTCCAGCTCAGCCTCCGTGTCTGTCCTGCACAACAAATGAATGAGCAAAATAAAAAACATGCTTTCCACATATGTGCGCATCCTTATATACTTTATTTTATTATTCTTTTTTTCTTTGTTTAATTACCATCCATCACTTACTTGAAAGCATTCACTGCTACCACCACAGGCACACCAAAGTGCTTTGCATTTTCGATCTGCTTCCTCATATTGTTGCAGCCCTTCTCCAGCAGATTGAAGTTCTACACAGAGGTACACAAACACATTCAATACCAAATTACGCAAAATTAGTTTGAAAAGCTTGCATCATATATGATTAACAAAGAAAGCAGACGTGGCTCAACCATTCTGCACAAACTAATAAATAAACAATGTTATATAAAGCCCCTTATAAGAATATTATCATTGTTTTGGCACATTCTTTTCCATTACCTCTTCCACATATTCCTTAGGCAGTGGCATCCCAGCAGTGACCTAAACAAAAGAGACAAGAAAAATGTGAAATGTTTTGGTACATTCAATAAATCCCCAAATCGTAATCAGCACTGAGTATTTTAATCCTCCATTATTTTTATTCTTAATGATTAATAAGATGCTTAATTTAAAGATTAAACATAACTTTGTGGACAGTTGTGCCAAAATTGTCTTCTGATTAAAAATTGTGAGCAACATTTAAAATTGTAAACCAATGCAAGTACTCTGGGGGGGTTTCTCTCAAAATAAAGTCCTTTAAAGTGGATTTAAAGGTCTGACCTTATCATACACACACTGTTACAGTGGTGGATTCTCATATTGGTCATGACCCATTTTGTGCACAAGTGATCGTCTATTAGCCAACAGTTCACGATTCAGACTGTGCTAAATGCCCAGTTTCAACTCTTGGCTCTATATGATGTCAAAGAGAGGGGCTCTCTCTCACTTGGTAATCTCGGGCACAACTCTGGCAGTAACACCCACCCATATTCAAGGAATCGCAATAAAGTGGGAATTAAGCTAAAACAGCTCGTTTCACAGAGTGAATGAACTGAGTGGCACCAGGGCCAGGGGAAACTCACTGTTGGTCCTCCTCCGTGCATCTTTAGAGCTCGGATGGTCGCCACCAACACCACCACATGAGGCCTCAGGCCCGAGTAGCGGCACTTGATGTTGAAGAACTTCTCCATGCCGATGTCAGCACCGAAACCAGCTTCTGTCACTGTTGGACATAATTGACACAAGCAGGAAAGTAAATCAGAATCCAAGCCATCGGGACTACTGACTACTATTATTCACTTATATCACTTTTACAATTAACATGTACGATATAAGCTAAACGTGTTTATCAGCTTACCGACAAAGCCCTCAGGTCCAACCAGCTTCAAAGCAATTTTATCAGCCAGGATTGACGAGTTTCCGTGGGCAATGTTGGCAAAGGGGCCAGCATGAACAAACACAGGAGTCCCCTGTGGATTCAGATTACTCACATGAATTATTACAAAACCATTAATGCAAGTCAAAAAACAGCAGTTAGAAAAACAACAATATCGAGCAACCTGAACTACAGAGCAATGCTTTTAACATGGTGCTCTCATGCTACATATGAGCTGCATGGGTTAGCATGGGCACCATGTTTCACCCACCTCCAATGTCTGCATCAGGTTTGGCTTGATGGCATCTTTCATTAGCACAGTCAGAGCGCCGCTCACGCCCTGCAGAGATAATTCCATCACTTACACGAATATCATTATCACAGCACTTACACTGCACGAGGTCATGTCACAGCGAAGGGTTTACGGCACTCACCAGATCCTCGGTGGTGACGGGATCTCCCCTCCGACTGGTGGCTACGACCATCTTAGCCAGGCGCTGCCGCATGTCCTCCAGGCTGCTGGTGAGGGCAAGCACCGCCATGATTTCGCTGGCCACAGTGATGTCAAACTGGGCCTGGAGGACACAACAGTGCAGTCATGCAAAGCAAAACTAAAACTAAGTTTATTAATGTTGTTAGAATCGTCCAAACCAACTTTCTTTCAAAGGTGTAACTGCTTTCTGTGTATTTTATGATGCTTTATGATGCTTTATGATGCCATGAAAGAAATTTGCCACCTTTAGATAATAAGCATTTTTACCTCTCTTGTGTATCCCTTTTCAGTGGGCGACTGGCCGATAGTGATCTTCCTCAGGAATCGATCATTGGTATCCAGCACTGAAGTGAAACAGAAGGACATCATAAGTATTTGTATAAGATGCACAATACAGTCACAGCAGACCTGCTGAGGAGGAGACATACCTCTCTGCCAGGTAACAGAGCTTGGGTCAATGTCCAGGCGGGCGAAGCGGTTGATCTCCTCCTCGGTGAGAGCAGAAGGCTCCGTCTTCTGTATTCCCAGTTTCTAAACCAAAGAAGAAAACTTAGGTGTCAGAAGTGACCTGTGCACATCTAAATCAAGGCTTACATGTGCTGCAACTTGATCATTTACTCTGAGTCTGTTGATCTGGATCAGGGAGAACTTCCTCTCTCCTCCACTGAGTGGCACCAAACGGTTATACAGAGCCTAGATATTCACAGGGAGAGATGGATTATAGTGCTGACTCATTACATAACTTAGAGGAAGTGTACTTTTTATACACCAATGACAGAAAGGAGAACCCACCTTATCAGATTGTGTTGCTTCATGGAATATGCGGGCGTCGATAGCAGCAGCCACCAAGTTGTTGGCAGCTGTGATGGCATGAATGTCACCGGTGAGATGGAGATTAAACTGAAAAATCAAAATAATCAATTAAATGTTTTGCTTTCTTTGAACAGTTAGAAAAAAACAGCACAGTGTCAGAAAAGCGATGCCGTACCTCTTCCATTGGAATAACTTGAGAATATCCACCTCCTGCAGCACCGCCTGCAAATGAAAGGAAAAAAAAACAAAAAACCTACATTAATATGTCCCCGCAGTAAACATGGGCATCGTCTCCCGCGTTTACACTCGTTCAAAACTCACCTTTAATACCAAACGTGGGTCCCTGAGAAGGCTGTCGGACACAAGCAAACACATTGAACTTCATGTGGGCACCCAGGGCTTGCGCCAGGCCGATGGTTGTGGTGCTTTTACCTTCACCCAGAGGAGTGGGAGTAATGCTGCAAACACAAAATGCTGTCAACATGTATGCCCAAAGCCCTCAAAGGCAAAACATAGTGTTTTCTTTGACAGATAGCTTTATCTCAGTCACTTTAAGCATTTTTTTGGGGGGGGCTGCATTTGCAAAAATATAACTCAAACTTTCATCACCATATAAGGGGAGTTTTATGAGTGGATTCTGCAGGCCACCATTGCAAATGCAAAGGTGACTTAATTGACATGTGTTGTTAAATTAGGCTTATACTGGCTCACTACACCATCTTGTGGTATGAAATGGTATTACATAAACATAAAACCCAGCCTGAGTTCAACTTGAACAAACCTAAATAGATGTTTTGGACTTTTATTTAACATACCCAGTGACCACTACATATTTGCCATCTGGCCGGGACTGAAGGCGTTTGATGATAGTCAGCTGGACCTTTGCCTTAGTCTTGCCATAGAGCTCAACTTCATCAGAAAGCAAGCCCACTTCTCTGGCCAGACTGTCAATGGACTTGGCCGCGCAGGAGCGAGAAATCACTATATCACTGTTGGATAACACAAGGGAAAAAGAAAACAAGCTTCTTCAGCAAGACAGCAAGGATTGAGCTTCTGCATCAAGTTAATGAACAGCATGGTTATGATTATGATAAGGAGGCAAACCTTGGCACTGGCTTTTGGAGATTGAGTGCGGTGTAAGAAATGTTCCACTTTCCTGCTTGATGACTCTCCAGGAAACGCTTTGCACTCAGCACGGTGTTCTAGACAAGTAAACATGAGAAGAAAACGAAAGAAAGAAAAGTTCATAATTTAAAATAAAAATCAAACTCTTAATTAAACTTGATCAACTTTCAGGTGTCTGAATGGGCCTTACCGCCATCAGCATGGCCACAGTCATAGGTCCCACACCGCCGGGCACAGGGGTGATAAAGCCGGCCTGCTCTTTGGCCGATTGAAAATGGACGTCGCCCACCACACGCTTTCCGCTGGATTTAGTCTCATCTGAAAGAGAGAATCCGGTTAACCCATGCTGATTATCTCAACTACAAAGCACCATGACCCGCATTAATACCTATAACGTGGTTGATGCCACAGTCAATGACCACTGCCCCCTTCTTGATCCACTCTCCTTTTACCATCTCTGCTTTTCCAATACCAACAACCAGGATGTCTGCTCTACCCACCTAGACAGAAACAGGAAGGGATAAACAAAGAATGTTTATAATGAAAAAACTGCATTTTAAGCAATGATACAATGATGCTAGTGGAATACATAAGGGAAAATCTGACAACACATGAGTTAGTGTTTATACTGCAGGGAGTAGATATCTGTAGTTCACTATGATATCAGTAACTGCCAGACAAAAAAAATGTGATGTTATGTTATTATGTCATGTAATAAGTTATGAAAATGTTGAATTTACCAGCTAAGACCAAATGAGAACGTCAGTATTAAGAATTGGCTGCTGATCTGCATACTGTGCAGTTGTTTATACCCGTGTGTGTCTCGAGAAAGCCTAATGACACTTGTATTTCTCTGTGTTACCTCTGCGGCCAGATCGGCAGTTTTAGAGTGGCAGGTGGTGACGGTGGCGTGATTCCACAGCAGCAAATCATGCATGGGTGCGCCCACAATCTTACTGCGCCCAATCACGACCGCTCTCTTCCCTGCCACAGAAACGCCTGCAGAGAAGCGCACAGTCTGTGAATTCACTCAGGTCCTAAACAAATTGTTGTTACTTTTGATATATTTTGACAGTATAGCATCATTATAAATGTTTTTTTCAGGGTTATTAGAGATTTTGTTTACCGGTTTGTTTGATTAACTCCATGCAGCCATTTGGTGTGCAGGGGATGAAGCAGTCGCCCAGATCCCCACGGGACAGCTTCCCCGCATTAATGCTGGTCAGTCTGTAAACACACAAGAATGTACAAATCACTGTAACCTGAAGATAAGTTTGATTATCCTAAAAATCCCACTTCCCTAACATTAGTTGGGTATAATGTTCGCTCATAACCAGCTGTTTTTTCATTAGCCGGCTCATTGCCAGCTGTCCGGAGACAGGAGTATCACATGTCTAATCTGCTGAGAATAAGTATTTCTAACAATATCAGAAAAATTAGAATTTTATACACTTCTGCATGTTTTACAGGCCTGACATCTGTTAAGGAGTTGAGGCTTGAGAGGCTAATAGGAAGAGGATGACATTTTATCCAAATGCTTTCCACGTTGTCTCGCTTCTTTGTGTTGTGTTTGGTGGAGGGGAATCCTTCGCAGATCATATAAAATAGTTATGATCCTTCACATCTTGAGCCTGAAGGTACAAACAATAAAACACCTACAAGTTTCCTGACATACGTAAGATGCGATTAGGCAGAACCACAACGTCCATCTCAGCCACTGTATTCAAGATGGTGGGGCAACCGTCCACTTTAATGTATTTTTAATGGTTTAATTCTAATTTTATCAGAATGCATCTGTTTGTTGGAAGATGTAATTACTATTTATGAGTGCAACAGTCTTTTTTCTATTTAATAAACTCAAAAAAAGGACTTGCTGTAACTCTGAAATGAGCACACTTTTTTGTTTTGCTGTTCTTACCCATCTACGTCCTTCTCTGGGGCCACGGCGTTCGTGACCTTCTCGGTGTTGATTTCGTGGACTGAATCTAAAGGCAGCTGAACGAGGAGGCCGTGGACAGAAGAGTTCTCGTTCACCTCTGCGATACTATGAAGAATCTGAAAGCACGTAGGAAGCCTTAAAACACTTTATTGCTTTCAGGCTTGTCATGTACTGCATTACCGCACAGCCCCTGTATTGCTAAAGCAAGAAAAGCGCCTGAAAGCTCAAATTTCACCCATATCTTTCTGTGCTGAAAATCATTTAGAATAGAATAGAATAGAATAATCCTTTAATTGTCCCACAAGGGGAAATTTGGGTGTAACAGCAGCAAGAAAGACACATATACAAACAAACAGTACACAGGACACAGAACAAAAACATACACAATTTTTACATATTTACATCAAGGACAATGGTTACCAGAAACAGAGTACTTGTCAAGTATTGTGGGTTTTAAGTATCAGAATCAGAATCAGAATACTTTATTGATTCCTAGGGGAAATTATTTTAGTCATAGACTTTAGTGAACACAACAAAAAAAATCTATGCGAGCCTTTAGCCAATCTGTTTTTGCTTCAAGAAACCATATGAACTATGCATGCTTCCTCCCGGCACACTAGGAAATAGCATAGCAGGAACAACTACTTGCCCAGGTGTCCATAAATGAGTCTAATCCTGGAGTTGCCGTGCAGGTTAGTGCAACCAACAAATAAATAAAGAGCCTCCAGTAATGATTCTAACTCACCTCCTCCTCTGTTGCGGTCGTGGGAAGTCTCATATGCATTGCATTTATTCCAATCTGCACACAAAAATGCAGTTTAGGCCTAGAGTTGTGGCTTATTGAAACAATGTGGTGATTGCATGCTGTACAATAAAAAATTATTTTCTTTACCTCTGCTGCTGCTTTGAGCTTCATGCTGATGTACAGATTTGAATCATCACGTTCTCCAACCTGAAAGATACACACTGCTTATTCCAACGCATGTTTCTATGAAGGAACGGGAACTATTTCAAGCAGACAAAGCACAAATAAGATAAGACAAGACTTTACTGATCCCACGGTGGGGAAATTTCTGCGTTACCTCAGCTCAGGTACAGATAGCAGAAGAAAAATACAAAAAAACCAAATAAAATACAAAAAAATACAAAAGGAACCCCCTCCAGACTCAGGCTCAGGTTAAACATGTACAGGACCACCTGACAGAGCTGGTCTGCACAGACCCTGAGATCATCAATGTCCTCACCATGAGTCTTGCACAGCTCCTGCCAGTCTGTGCATTCAAAACAGTCTCTCAGGGCCTCACTGCATTCCTCAGACCACACTCTTATCACCTTCTTCGTGGGGGGGTTTCCTCTTCGCCGTGGGGGTGTAAGTGGGGTAAAGAATGACCAGGTTGTAGTCTGAGTGGCCAAGCGGGGGAAGGGGTGATGCGCTGTAAGCCTGCTTTGTGTTGGCAAACAATAGGTCCAGGGTTTTGCTGTCCCTTGTATTGCAGTCAACATACTGGGAGAAGTTAGGGAGAGTGGCAGATAGTGAGGCATGACTGAAGTCCCCAGAGATAATAATGAGGGACTGCGGATGCGCCATCTGTAGCTGAGAGGCCGTGGAGTGAATGTACTCACAGGCGGATGTAGCGTCGGCCGAGGGCGGGATGTAAACAGTCAGCACAATAAGGTTTGAAAAATCTCTGGCCAGGTGGTATGGCCGAACGCTAACTGCTAACAGTTCAATGTCTTTGGTACAGCGCTGTTCCTTCACAGTGATGTGTCCCGGGTTACACCATTACTCATTGACGTACATTGCTAGGCAGTAAATGTCTGAATCCACATGTGCACACACAACATCAGTGCAGTGGCATACAGCTACTGCGAGCCTCAACTGCCAGGTGCTGTCCTTAATGACACGCCAAATGAAAGCATGTGTAGAAATGTTTTTAGGGGGGAAAATTCCATCATAAACTTACCTGTAAAACCACTAGACCAGGCCTGAAGTTGGGATTCTTAAGTTTCATCTGCTCGACATCCTTCTTCAGACGCTCCCTCACCTGCCTGAGAAAACAAAATACAGACAATTCAATGTCAAGATGAATGCCATCTGATGATCTCATTGTGAATCATTTTCCAATCTCAAACAATCACTCTGGACAATCCCTCAGAAAAGCATGCTTATCTTTGGCTGTTGTCTTCTTTTTATCTTTATTGATTTAATGTTCTGGAGACTAGAAAACATGCCACTATTTTTTGCACAGTGACGAGATAAGCCGCAACTTAAAGATAAAGATTGAATACAGTCAGCTGAACCAATCAAAGACAAGCCAGAAAACAGTGATTGCGTTACCTGAACTTTAGCTTGTGGTCATTGTTTAGAACCTGTCATGCGTGTCTAAACCCCAAATCCTGATTGTACACACAAGCATTTGGTTAAACATACTGTGTTCACAGTGGATTCAAATGAAAAAAGAAAAAGAAAAAAAGACCCCAAAGTACATAACAGTTGTGTATCATGTGAGCTGTGATAGGAGTGGTGATCAAATACATTTTGGCACTGATTTGAGACACAGTTCAAGTAAACTTAGTCTACAGCTTTAAGATTTATGTACACCAACATGCCCCCCTCTTTTTTTTTTCTTTTTAAGATGCGGTAAATGTGTGCAGAAAATGTTTTTTTTTAATATATAGCACAAATTATATATGACATGTATATAAAACAGGCTAATGAAATTTTATTTAGGTACAGTATTTTGCATGTGACCTCAGTTGCTTTTTATTTATCTACCAGCAGAATGACCCAGGGGATGTTTCCAGTAATTAGAAAAAACAATCACAACATTGAGTATTGTACCATAACAGATCTTTATCTCAGCAAGTGACTGGTACAAGTTTTCCTCATCAAACAACCAGGGCTCATATTCCTACAAATACAAGTCATTCATACAGTGTGCAGTCAAGCATGTCAATTTCTGTCGAAATTTGGGGATAACGAATGAAGATGTTGATCCATGGGGATAGCAGCTCTGTGGCTGCATGGCCTCTTTGTGTTGCATAATATAATCGACTAATAACTACTGTGAGGCGGTCTTAACAAGATACAGGCTGCTATATCTTGTGACAGGCACATGCAGCTAGATGTCTTTTGTGTTACTGTTAGAGAGATTTTGCCTTTTTGCCATTTTTCCACTCATTCTCATTAGTTGGATCTGGTCAAAGTTTTTTGATTGTTTAAAAAAATAAAAATAAATTAAGGAAGGGTTTGACTGAAATATCTGACTGTATAAACTGTATTTTTCCTCTCCAAATTAGGTCAGTGAACCAATAGGACAAAGATCAGAGCACAACGCCACAGCTTATTACATAACACCCCAGGATTTGCAATAATGCATTCTGAAGTTATGAATGACCAAACGTAACCAGTTAAAAAAAATTAATTACTCAGATTTCCGCTGAATTTAGGGTCAACGCATATGCACTGTACACAGTCTCTGCAGAAGAAGCCAGATGTGACTGATTTAACAGTAAAACTGCTGTTTATATTAAGTTATGAGATCACTTCATGGTGTCAGACTGCTTACTTCATAAATATAAGCTTGCACTTAAAATCCTCGGAGGATGCACAGCGTTTGATTAGATCAGACAACATCACCAGCTGCTAAGTTACTGTAACTTTGCTAGTTAGCTTCTTACTTAGCCAGTCACATGTTTCACAACGCTGATTACATTCACATGTAGCTACCTATGCATCCGTAGAGGTAACGTTTGACACTTACGCCGAAACCTCTTTGCCGCTTATGATCTGAGCTGGCATGTTTCCCTGGGATAGTCTCTGCTCTTCTGGTGATGGTAGTAGCTGGTCTGCACGCTCACTGCCTTACAAGTAGAGGAGCGTGGTGTGCAAGTGGTAATAACTACTACAAAAACTTTCTTCAAAGTGAGTTGGAAAACGACGGTAACAGCGCAGACTCAGTCCACAAACCAACCCTACGCTGGAATATCAGCGTATTAACTTTCAGGAATAGAACAACGTAGAATATTCGCTCTCCCTACCTAAATGGGCGGCGCTCGTGACAGCCAATCATATATCATCTTAAAGATATGGCTTGAATATATTGACCAATAGCATTTCTAGTTGTGCTCTAACACTCATGGTGAAGTCGGGCAAGGGGGCTGGGCAAAAGGAGGGTGTAATAACGTGGACAATCGGGAGAGGGCAGCACTGTATATACACACAGCTTAGATTAATATCATTACAAACCCAACAGCACTGTTTATGTAGGTCAGACTTGACGTCTACTACAATTTTTGATCCACAGTAAGGTGTCTTCGTTTACTAGAAGGTGCGAGAGAAATACTGCAACTTATATTTCTGGCTTTGAGGTCCGACGTGAGAAATGAGGAAATACGGAGAGGAATGGAGAGTAGATTCTGTGTTTTGAACGACACCGAGGACCTCAAAACACGAATTTCAAACACTGAGAGCAATCAACACTTCGAAAGGTAAGCTTATAGTAGGTGATGATTTGTTAGCCTTGTTGGGCTCCGACTAGTCCTTGGAGGGTAACAGGGCTTCACTCGCCAATTGCGTGGTTTGTTTTTGTTCTCGCAGGATTTTTGACCTAATTTGCACCGCGTCAGTTTTTTGAAATAAAGCAGATCACATCCACGGGGCGGTACATTTAACCTCGTCCACTGTTAAAACACCTTTGTATGAACTTTGGCTGGTTAGTGTGTATATTTAATTATGTATTTATTTTAGGTCTAAGACGCTTTTTGAAGAAATACGTGCCTCCATAAACAACAACGACGAGGAGGACCGCTCCTTCTGGAGGCCTGTGCTCCCTTGGGGAGGCGTCTTTACCATCAAGGCAGGACGGAAAGCCATATCATGCACGCCTCTGTACGTGGAAATCCAGCTCAAAAACACCTGCACCATCGATGGCTTCCTCATGATCCTGTATGTGATTCTGCGGGACAACCAGGGCTTTCGCAGGGAGCTGGCTGTCTTCCTGGGCAAGCAGTTTGTGGAACATTTCCTCTACCTGATGGACTCCTGTGACTACACCACGGTGAAGATGCTGTGGATCTGGGACAGAATGTCTAAAAGGCAATATCGCTCTGAGATCCACCAGGCAGCCCTGGAGATCGACCTGTTTGGCAACGAGCACCAAAACTTTACAGAGAACCTAGAAAACCTCATGTCCACCATGCAGGAGAGCCTGTGCACCAGCTGGAGCTGTCCAGCCCGCTTCCAGGATTGCCTCAAAAGTACCATCAACATCAGGTAAACTGTAATTACCTACTATTCAAGCGTTTTCTTAAGACACAGTTGCTGGCTTTTTACCCATAATATTTATGGTTTTTTTTTCCCTGTATTTTATGTTTAAGTCTCTTCAGCATACCTTATACATTGTCTTATGCCAAACTTGGCAGAAAGAATTGCAATCAAGTGTTTACAATAAGGGCAACAAGTCTTTCACATCACTGTGATGTGATGTGCCCACTCAAGTTTTTTACAGATTACACGTGTGTTACTGTCTGTTCTTGTGTAGCCACATTATTACAAGCTTTTAA
>VUQG01045661.1:19054-38869 GCA_015106755.1 Etia nguti
CAACTGACTTCTCTTCTCTTCTCTGCTCTTCTCTTCTCTTCTCTTCTCTTCTCTTCTCTTCTCTTCTCTTCTCTTCTCTTCTCTTCTCTTCTCTTCTCTTCTCTTCTCTTCTCTTCTCTTCTCTTCTCACATTTTTCTCATTCTTCTCCTTCCATTGGCTCTCCCTGCCTGCCTGTCTGTGTGTCTGCCCCCTCTCCCTCCTCCCTACCCCAGCCTCCATCCACCCAACCATCCAACCAAGCTCAGGGCTGCCGAGGGGTGAGAAAGTGCAAGTCATGCAACACTGCCTAAGTGTTTGTTTTCTGAACGAGACTCTCTCTTTTTCTCACAGTCATTTATTTCTCTCCATCTCTGTCTCCCTTTGTTTGTGTAACTCTTAACCACTCTCCCTTTTTCTCAGTTTCTCTCCGCCTTGCTACTCTCTTTCTCGGTCCCCCTTGAGCTTCTCTAACTCTGTGCCCATCTGTCATTGGCAGATCTTCCATTACTCTCTCACTATCTGTCCGTACTCCTATATGTGTGTTGTTTGTTGTTGTTTGTGTGCAATTACGAGCAGAGGATGACAGTGAATAAAGTGGCAGCCTTGTCAAAGTTCCCAGTCTGGCAAGGGTTCCTCTAATGTGCACACGCACATGCACGCACATATGCAGCGCCATGCTTGCAAACACACACTCACACACACGAATGCAAAACTACGTCGACAAAAAGCTGCAGAGAAGCTCAGATCAAGAAATAAGAGAAGGAGAGACAGACAGTGAAGTATACGCCTGTAGCAACACTGTACTTTCTAGTTGAACTATATTTAGCTGTGAGATAACACATCACGTTGGACTTATCCCTTTGATCATGATTATGATTATGACTGGGCAATCATGCACCCACACACACACTGAAAGACTGAAAGGCACATACATTATGTGCAGCAGCATTTGCATAAAAAAATTGCAATAGCATGTAAAATGTAAACAAAACTAAGTGAGATGATTTGCATTCATTTAAACCTTTATTTAATAAAAATATTTTGAAATGACAAATGTCTTTATTAGAAAAACACTTGCTCATTTAACATTTGATGCCTGAAGAACATCTTGAAAAAGTTAGGATAATGTCATGTTTACCACTGTGTTGCATCACCCTTTTTTAACAATACTGTAAGTGTTTGGCAACCAGTTGCTGTAATATTTACCCATTCTTTATAGGATTTCAGCTGCTCAGCAGTTTAGTCTTTTGTCTTTTTCCTTTCAAAAGGGTGAACCAAAGGGAGTTGTTTAGAACCAGCAAAAGATTTCATCTGGATGGCAGTCTATGTTTCTTTGAAATCTCAAATATTTCTCAGCATTAGTGGTTCTTCACAAATGGCCCCTGCCATGCTTCCCTATTTGAAATGTGTGCTGATAACAAGATCAGATCACCCCTCTTCTCTGTAGTCCAGAGGACATGTTCCTTATAGTTTCCAAAAGATATTAAAGTTGTAAAGTTGTATATTAAAGTTGTTGTCCCAGCTTTCTCACATCAAATTTTAGTATGTTAGTCTCCTTTGTCTTGTTTTACATTATGTTGATAGCTGGATGTCTTCTGTGTTTTGTCTAGTTTGACATCGCCTGTCTCGTTGTCTTGATTGTTTTCAGCTGTGTCTTGCTACCCAGGCACTTCCTGTTTCCCTGATTACCCCTTAGTGTGTCTCTGTGTGTATAAATAGTCATGTCTTCACTTTGTCCTTTGTCACAGTGTCTATTACCTATCTTGTGTGCTGTCTGCAAGTTTTTGGTCATCGGTTGGATTTTTGCATGGACTTTCTAACCGCCTAATAAAAGGTGCATTTTCTGTTTAAATGAATCTGCCTCCTGAGACTGCATTAGGCTCCTTATCCTGCTAATCTCATCACTTTTTAATCTTTCTATACACTGTATTTCACTCACTCTGTAGCAGCAGAGATGCCATGCTGGCCTGCCATTTTCAGCATCTTGGGACTTGGTGTCTTGTCCAAGACACTTGGGCTTGTGCAGGAGCGTATGATTAGTGGCCGACCCGCTGTACCATCTAAACCGCAGCTGCTCAGAAAGTGCAGCCGCATTTCTGGATCTTGTTTATATAAATATCTTCTTCTTTTTATGGTAGAGCTTGAGCCGGCATTTGTGGATACGACAATGAAATGTGTTGACTAGGACTGGTTCATGACTGACAGGAAATACCACTGCAGAATCCTCATCCCTTGCATGCAGAGATTTCTCTGGGATGATTGTCAAATTAAGAGACATAATTTTTTTAATTGCTGAAATATTTGACACCTTTCCAGAGTGGGTAAACACCTCCGCCATCTTTACCTCTGAATGTCAGGTTCCCTGGATGTTTTATGTTATGACCTGTTGCCATTTAAGCTAAATAGCTCTAGGTCCTTTTAATATTATACTTTTTTTCTGGCTTTTTACTCTTTTACTAACCTTTTTCAAACTTGCTTCTGGCATCAAATTCATAATTTAAACAGCATCTCAACTTTTTTTGGAAGATCATTTGTAGTTTAGTTTTGAGTGTTTACCAATGCTCAGTTTATACACTACTGATTTATTTATTCTATTTATTTTTATTCCTTTGCATATTGACTTGTTTCCAGATCGACACAAAGTTTCGTTTTTTTATATTTCATACATCATATTCGAAAATGTAATGACAAATTGGAACGTTTTCAAAAATGGTAATGCAAACAGATGCACTGTAGCAAACACTGATTGTGGAGCCTCAACAGAATTTCTGTGTCTAGATGTCCGCAATGTGTCTGCTGTATGTTGACTTAATAAGCCAATATGCTTATTACAGTGCTCCTGGGTAGAGATGCAAAGTATAATGGGTTTTTCTTGCTTTGATGGGAGTTTAATTGGATTTTGTTTATTCTGTAGTCACTAAAAGTCACTGTTATTTAACAAGATCATATATATCTGGGTCATTAGCGAACTGCATTCTGCAGATGTTTGATATAACTCACCAAACAGAGAATGTAAATGTTTGATAAGGGATCCATTAGTTTTAGAACTCAACAAACATGGGGATTTTGCCAACTTGAAAGCAGTTACAGATTGAAAGTGACAACTAAAACTAGAAAATGTAATAATGGATGTATTGAATGGAAAGGTAACGTCAGCATTCAACATATTTAGTATATTATAGAGACCTGTTTGACAGATGTATGCAAAGATTTGAGTGAGCAGCTTTTAAAAATATCATTCACTATATTTGTGGGTTTTTAAAGAACTTCATCATCATTTTTTACATAGTTTTGCATATAATTTGTCATTGTAGGGTTAGGTCCTCCAAAACAACTGAGAGAACTCTCCAGACGTTCTTCTATGAATTTGAGTTGTTTCATTGTTTTCCCATTTCTTTGTGTAATCCAGGGCTGACTCTGTAATGCTGAGATCAGAGCTCTGTGGGGACCATACAGTCTGTCACAGGACTCCTTGTTCTTTTTGTAGCTGCAGATTTTTTCTTTTTCTTTTTTTTTTTTGTAGGTGGATTCTGGCCACTGGAACTTTTTCATAGCTATTATAACTCTTAAAAATTAGTCATCCCTGTCGATTTGCAGGAACTAGAATCGTTCTTAGAGCCCTGCATTTTGGGGTCTTTGACTTATATGTGTGGGGGGAAAATCCAAGTAAGCAACAAAAAGGGGGAAAATGGAAGTCATAAAGCATCTGTCAGATTTGCTAGTTCGGGCATCCGCCCACAGTGAAGCAATGTAGTATGTGTAGATCAAAATCGGCAGCTTTTTCAGCGTACTATACATGCCACTAAGTTAAAGACTACAACTCAACTAATGCTAAAAAGATACTTTTTTAAAAAATTTAATATGATGGTTGTTCAGTGATAGTTTGGAAGGATATCGATTTGTTAGAGATATACTATGACAGTCCAGCCCAGTGTTTAAGTAAATATTTTGTAATTGTTGTATTAAACAGTCATAGTTGTGGGTGGCCTTATGACTTCTGTTGTGGCGCCATAACCACAATGCTCTCCATTACTGTGAGAGTAAAACATAAAGTGTTTATAAATTATAGATTGCCTTCTAAGGTTAGGGTAAGTCTCCAGGAGATTAATGTCCGTGAGTATTGTGTCCTCTGAAGTAACAACTGCGAGAGAAAGGTGGCATATATGAACCTGCAGTGAGTGAAAAATTCCAGTATTTGCTGACCTGCACACAGGTTTTGGTAAGGTGGAGAAGCGTGTTTGTGAGTGTGTGTGTAGAGAAAAAAAAAAGGCTCAAGCACATGGAGGACAGGCAGCTTGGGTTACAGGTCATCTGATATCTACACACACCCACACCACAGCGCACAGTCCTGCACGTACACACTGCAAGCTCAGCAAGATTCAGGTGACTTAGCTTTTCAGCGAATGTGTGTTTGAGTGTCACTTTCAGTGAAGCAGTCCTCTCTTTGTGCAATGTAGGTCAGCTGAGCCTGCTCTCTCTATCCCTCTCCATGTCTCCCATGCATCTTAAGCCTTTCCTCACTCTCATACCCTCTGCTCTCCATTTTTTCTCACCTCCCTGCCTCTGTTTATCCCTTTCTCGACCTTCCTCGGTCTCTTCCCTCATTAATTGTTGTTGTAGCCATGCTGTTTTCTTTTTTTCTTTAAGATACCAAAGTTTCCCACCGTGGATGCGAGAAGGGGATTTACAGTGGGAATTACTCTTTTGTTCTACTTTTAGTTCTTTTTCTTTCTCTTTTCCACTATGAACATTTCTTTCTGGCTCTGTAATGTTCTTAGTAACACTGCAGGATAAAATGGAAGCAAGAATTTGAGTTTTTACCGGGAGGAATATGAAGTTAGCGTTGGTGTCTCTGTTCCTGCAGCACAGCTGTGATTTCTAGTTATATTCCTATATTTAAATGCTTTATAATTTCCCAGATTACCTTTAATGTGACATGATGGTACACTTTTCCAACAGAAGTTGTTCAGTAGCTGTTATGCTATTGTTGTCATGACTTGTTTACCTGATTTTTGGCTTGCTACACATGTCTAAGGTTAACCATTATTTCATGTTGCACATATAAGATTTCTCTCGGAGTACAACCGTTTTCATGTGTCTGAATCAGTTGTGAGAAATTGATGCTGTCACGATAAAAGCTCTCATAGACAGCAGCATGAACAGATCTGAGCTGCATGTACCGACATTGTCCGTGTTTGAGGTGACAGCTGATACGAAATGTCTCTCATCTCGGAACACTCAGGCATATAACGTTCCCTTTACCTTAGAATCTTAAGTTGAGCAAGAGCTTGTTGAATATGAGTTGTTTTTACGTAGTAGATTCAGATTCCTTTATTGACAGTAAGTTAGTACATCACAGATGCATTGCTGAATGAAATTATGAGCACAGAAAGGAAGAAAAACCACCAAAAACATCACAATAAAAACAGAATGAGGGTAAGATTATAGGGCAACTGACTATTACACATGAACAGTAAAATAAGATAAATAAAAATAGTATTGCACGGTATATACAAACTCTTTGAGGCTGAGGTGAGGTCAGCTATTGGATTGATGTGCATTATTGTCTTTGTTTTCCATCTAATGTATATCGTGACTGTATCTTGTGACTAAACAGTAGCTTGACTGAGGTTAGGTTTGCGGAAGAGACATGTCAAAGATTTATTGCAAAAGGATTCCAAGAGACTACAAGTGAATACTAATGTAGAAAATAGGGAACATAAAACCATTAAATGGAAGAATGATAATTGAGAATGGTTATGTAGTAGGAGAGGTGGACAGGCTGAGGCAAGAGAGTCAAGTGGAGGTGGAGTGACAGAGAGGAGAAAAAGAGGGAGATGCAGAGAGTGCATCTCAGGGCTAAAAGCTCAGCGATCAACATTCCCTCTCAGCACACATCTGAATCATGCCGGCTCGATTAAACAGATAAAGTATATACTTGAATAAGTGAGTGTGCGCTCCGTACCATGAAACAAAGGCTGCTGTGTGCTCCGTGCGAATGTGAATATGCATGTGTGTTTACTCCTACGCCTGTTTCTGCAGCTGTGTTGTAGTAGCATTACAACACGTCTTAAATTACAGGAATCTGGTTGAGCTGCGTGATGTCCCTCGCTCTAGAGAACACACATTTACACACATACTGTGTGTGGGGGAATTAGCTAAGAAGGCAGTGGAAGCCTGCAAAGTTTGGTTGAAAAACTACTTTTTTTTGGTTTGTTTTAGCAACTTTACAGTAGGACTCAAATTGAGAACCACTAGCTGTTACAATTCAATGCAAAACTGTATTTTATTTGTTGATATTGCCAAACCAGCTAAATAAATGTGGCTGTAACCTGTTTTTAATCACTTTCCTCAGTCCCACAAGGTGCTAATATCATGTAACATAAAGGAAGATTTATGAGAAGTATTGGTGCCTGTTTCATTTTCTGCTCAAAAAATAGTGTTAATAAGTGCAATGAAGACAGTGTTTTTACTTTATATTTGACACATGTTTTAGTGTCTGGATGGATGGTCCACCTACAGGTTGTACTATAGGTGGACCATCCATCCATCTTCTTCATTAAAGACCCTTTTAGAAACAAGTATTTTCAGATGTTATTCACATGGTTCCTTATTTGGTAAAAATAATGAAATCCTTTACTTTTATTCTGTCAAGTCCTCATCCATCGATTTTCTTAACTGCATTTCCAGTTAGGTTATTGTGGGGTGCCACAACCTGTCCCAACTGTCATAGGGCCAAAGACGGGCTACACTCTGGACAGACTTTCAGTCCATCACAAGGCTTTTTACAGTCTGTAGCGTCACTTAGGCATTGATATAATATGCTCTTTTACTGCAGAAATGGACGGTTTTCTAAATGTGTGCCTGTGCAGGCGGTCACATAAACTAGCGACGGTACAAACTCACTGACTCTACAAAGAACAAATAAATTGGTGAGCCGTGCAGCAGTGTGTTAGTGAGCGATATGTGAGCTACCTGTGTGTGTGTGTGTGTGTGTGTGTGTCGGGGTGTGAAGTTGTGCTGTGCTTCAAGAAAAAAAACATGTGTCAGCATAATTGAATATACACAGGTGTCAGTGTTTGAGTAAGCAAGTGGTACGTGCTCGGTTGTGTGTGTGTGTGTGTGGGTGTGTGTGTGTGTTGGGGATGTATGTGCTTGAAATTCCTCTACATTATTTATGAGTTTCACACTGAGCTTTCCATCTTTCACAGCAGGAGATGCTTGCAAACAGATGGCATACACAGGCACATGCACACACATGTGGTACACTCTCATTTATGGTATACACACAGGCTTGTAATCAAACTGTTATTATTAGTAATCTACTGAAAGTGCCTGGTTATTGTTGCTTAGAGTGGTCATTTTTATATGAGCAGGGTCTCTTTTCTTTAAATTGCCATTACCCATGACTGACCTGTGTTGCTGTTATTCACATTGTTACATAAAACACCTCCATATCCACAGAATCTACAGGCCACACTTGTTGCTGTGGGCTTTTTGCATTTTTTAGCCTCGTAATTCTCATGTTTGTCACCTTTTTTGAGCTGTTACTTGACCTCCCGAGTTTCCTGCTGGGTTATTCTTCATAGTTCAGAACATTGTCCTTTTATGGATTTGTTGGTGCTTAAGTGTTGTTCCATTGTTAAATTTGTTGTTGCAGAAGCTGTTTTGCTCAGACACATTATTAACCTATCTGTCTTTATAGGCCTGTAGATGCAATTCACTGCATTCACTAGAAGTAAGGGATTTTGAGAATGGCTCTGTCATTATAGTTGCCGTCTTGCTGAAAAAAAAAAGAGCACAGAATAAGAATTATAAATGTATTCTCCTATTCATCAGTTAAAGATCCACACCTTTTCTAACAGTCTATTTTTTCCTCTCTCTTCCACAGGATTGTGCTGCGTGCGGGCAGACTTTCTTTCACAGGGAGATGATTCCTCATGAAGTGCGACGCACTCGGCCCCCCATCGTCCTCTGCGACAGCGGCAGGTGTGACGTTGTGACGCTCTCCACTTCCACGCTGAGCTCACCCATCAGTCGCTAAAGATCCCCGGACGGAACTGACCGCCCTCCCCCCTCCCCTTTTAACCACCCCTCCATATCGTCATCCCCATCTTTAATCCTTCCTCACCTGCTATTTAGGGCCTGGATTTTCTTTGTCAAGAAAAGACCTGAGTTGAAAAAACAAACGGCCTTGGGTGAAGTGGATAGAGAGGGAAAAGAGACAAGATTGGAGAAGTTTCATTTTGTGGCTAATTAATGTGAAATAAAGGACCGGACATCAAAAAGTGGGAAAAAAAACAAAAGAGACAACGAAAGTGAAAGAGCGAGGAAGCAAAAACAAGGGGGAAAAAAAAGAAAAAAAAGCTGTAGTCCAAAACTTGAGGAAGGATAACGCAAGTATAGTTGAGGGGCGTGAGGTGAAATCAGCATGAAGTCCAACCAGGAGCGCAGTAATGAATGTCTGCCCCCAAAGAAGAGGGAAATCCTCTCTAGCACGCTACCATCTGAAAATCGCTCACCTATCATGCCACCTGCCACTGAGAGCCAGCGCTCAGAAAA
The DNA here is from genome assembly GCA_015106755.1 of Etia nguti. Classification (NCBI taxonomy): domain Eukaryota; kingdom Metazoa; phylum Chordata; class Actinopteri; order Cichliformes; family Cichlidae; genus Etia; species Etia nguti. Next base: position 27,597 of record VUQG01045661.1, read on the forward strand.
CATGACCTGGCTCGCCAGTGTGGCTGGTGGGAACGAGAGCAGTGTGGGTGCGCACCGTAGTTCCGGTCACGCTGACGGATCGCAGTATAAATCTCCCTCCTCCATATCAGACTCTTTGACCTCTACGTCCTCACTGAGGGTGGTCTCATCTCTTCCTACAGTGTACACGTCCCACCTGCCACAGACCACAGTTGGAGGAGCTGTCCATTACACCCAACTGCCTCACAATATGCAGTTTATAGCCTCACCTTACACTGCCCCATACAGTTACATCCCCTCTCAATTGCTTCCTCCTCCTCCACCTCCTCCCCCCCTGTCCTCTTCCTCCTCCTCCTCGGCTGCACAGAGACCCTCACACACAGAGACGTCCTCTGCTCCTTCACAGGCCTCCAAACAGGACCAGCAGCGAGCATCCACAGGACGTACCTCCATGCCTCCTCCTACAGACCCTGTCCCTCACCATGTTCAAATATCAACATCCCCACGGACTGTGCCGTCATCCCATCACCAAGTAGGCACTCACCTTCCGCCCCACTCACTGCACCCCCACCATACTTTGGGACACAGCATGTCTCAAGTGGTGGTGCAGTATACAGATGGACCCACCAGAAAAGAGCAAGGTGGCTCTCAGAGACCCAGAGAGCTCCACAATGGAGAGCTGGAAAGGGGCCGGCGGTATGCCTCGCCACTCGAGTCTAACGTCTCCAAGTCAGGGAGCAAATCACGGGATGCCACATCCTCTTTGACTTCCTATGAGGCTCGACAGATGGTTCTGCCAACAGACTACTCTCCGCATGATCCATCAGGGCTGAGAAGCTCTGTCATGTTAATGCCCAATAGCCATGGGGACCACCAGCTGGTACCACCCAGAGCCAGCCCTGAGAAGGTGACAACATCTGCCCCTGCACACCTGGAGAAAAGTGGCAGCATCATGGGCAAGCCTGTCAGTCGTGCTCCATCCTTATCCAACACCACCTCCTCTTTCACATTTCCACCCCCACTAAGTGTAGACAGCCTGAAAGCTGCTGTCAGCACACTGCCACCCCAGACCGTCATCCAGACCACCCACAACGCCACAGAGCCACTCTCAATGGGGCTCTCTTCCACCAGTATCTACCCTCAGCAACCTATTATCGGCTATATTGCAGGAGGCAGTGGTAGCAGCTACCACACCAGCCTACAGCAACACTTACTCATTCCAGGCCCCCAACCGGTCATCATCCCTGTCAGCGGAGGTGGAGTCACATCAATGGAGCCTGTAACCTCCCATGTTACATCATCTACCCAAGCTGCACCTTTTCCTACTACACTCCCACATACGTACATTGCCGCCACCGCCCCCAAAGGAGAAACCCTGGAGACCCACAGTGGCTCATTTCACCAGGATGCCCCAGGTGCAGTGGTCCAAGCCCAGCTTCATCTCCCCATTGTTCCTGCTCCACCAGGGCTGGTTGCGACCTCCGCCCCACATCCCCCCTCTAGTACGGTGCTGCCTCCCTCACTCCCCCCATATTTCATCAAAGGTTCCATCATCCAGTTGGCTGACGGCGAGCTGAAACGTGTGGAGGATCTGAAGACAGAGGACTTCATCCAGAGTGCTGAGATAAGCAGCGAGCTGAAGATAGACTCATCCACAGTGGAGCGCATTGAGGGGAGCCACACCTCGCCCAACTTTGCTGTGGTTCAGTTCTCCGTTGGTGAACACCGTACACAGGTGAGGGAAAAAATCTGAAACACTTAACAGACATCGCAGATTCAGGAGTCCGATATTGCAATGATAAGGTTTCTTAATCAGTTTATCACGTTCAAGGGTGTTTTTACCATTTTGAGACACAAGCTTATTTGCTTTCTTGCTAAGCAAGAGCATCGTCTTATCTTACAAACTCTAGCTGCTAGTTAGTTTAGCTTAGCATGAAGTCTGATTAATAACAAGATTCTTAAAATTCACTGCTCTAGTACGTAACCTTGCCATGAAACTGTGGTGTATTTACCTTTTTTTCTTTTAGATCTAATAGATCTAATAGGAGCTAATGGATCCTTTTTTGTAAAGGAATTAAACAAACAAGATAGAGGTAGAGCAGATCGTTTGTTAATCGAAAGGTTCCCTGTTCCTTCGGTCTGCATGACGAGGTGTTCTTTGCCAAGACACTGCCCCTGATGTGTTCACTGGTGTGCGAGTGGGTGCTAGGTAGAAAGTGCTTGAATTAATAAAAAATTATGTGTGTTGTGTGAATGTATGCGAATGAGTAAATGCAACTTATAGTCTAAAATCACTTTGAGTGCTCTTGAACTGCAGAAAAGTGCTATTTAAGTAAGCAGTCCATTTATGGTTTTAAATATAATGTGCTGATTAAAGTTGATTTGTATTTACCTTCTCAAACACGTAGGATATTTGTTTCCCCTTTGCCTCCGTAGTTTTACTGTTTGCAATAATGTGTTTTAATAATTTCCCAAAATGCTCACACATGCGTTCACGTTCTTTATCTAAGTAGCAGCAACAGAGCTCTGTTTGTATGAGGTTGTCAAAGTTTGATTCATCTCATTCATGCACACGAAAATGTAAGTGAAAAGTTACTCGGTCCTGTGTGGTATTTTCCAGGTGGGAACAAGGTACCAGGACACCTAAATCTAGTGTGTGACTAATCTAGTATCTGGCTAAACAGTCCAGTTCTGGTTTTCATCTGTGAGCTTAAAAATAATCTATAAGAAGGCTTCTATGTGCATTATCGTCTTCTACAAATGTTTAAAGTTTTCAAGGTATTGCGGGCTGGAATCTACTTCAGGTTGTCTTAGTTAATAAAGGCCATGTAAATGTGTTGATAAATTGCAACATGTGATGCTTTGCATATTTAAAGTGCTGATTTATACGTTTGAATTAGCAAAGAAATTGAGCTTTCTGTAATTTATTCTACCAAAGCCAGCTGCTGTAATGTTCTTCTGTAGAAAAAGTACATCCTTGACTTACTGAAGCTACTTTAAGCAAGATTAACTTTTCACACAACTCTTTTTTTTTTTGCATTTGTCCATCAGTCTTTGACATTTGCTTGCTGATGTTTCTGACCTCTCTTCTGGTCATCCTTCAGGTGCTAGGTGTTTGTAGGTTTTCTTTATGTACTGTCTATTTTAAAGCCTTCCACCTCATTTCAGTCGGATTGACGTCTGTGCTTTGACGAACCCTTTCCTTAAGTCTCCATTTCTTTTTTTGCAACCAGTGCGCTTGGTAGATTTGCTCCTGTGCTTCAGATCTTTATCCTGCAGAAATATTCAACTGTGGGTCAACTTGGTAAAGGTGACTTTATCTTATCTTCATATTAATTTATTGTTAAATCAGTTACTGTGAGCTGCCCCAGTCCAACAGCTGGTATGATGCTTAAATCTGTGCTATCCAAAGCACAGATTTCATAAAGTCGTTGTATTAATAGGCAGATGTTTGGCTCTGATGTTCTTTTTTTCCCTTCCACTAAAGTTTTTTTTTCTTTATCTCTTTCTGATCAGTCATGTGCAATTTGACGCTAATAGATGCTAATAGAGTCACCTGCAGATCCTGAGATGACATGTTGGTGGTCTCTTTTAATTTTTAATTTTCTTTTAGTGGTCAGTCAAATTGTCCTTTTTTGAGACATTTGCTTACTTATTTTCTTTTCTACTCTCCCACAGAGTTAAATACAAACAAACTTGAATCTGTCGTTAATATTGATTATTGATTATTGGGTTTTCTCTATATTATTGTAGAGTCTTTACCTTATAGTATAATAAGTGCCTTGAGGCAACTCTTGTTGCGATTTGGAGCTGTATAAATACATTTAAATTTGAATTCCAGCAATCTTTTAATATCCAATATTATGCCAGAGTTTATCTTTCCAGCTTTTTTAGGCGCATTTGCGCTCACGTACACTCTCATGCAGCCTTCTCCCTGTCTTTGAGGATGTGCGTTGAAGCCAGTTAATCTTTTTCATCTGTCCATGCTGCGACTCGTCCACCCACACAGCACATCTCTAACCATCTCTCTCGCCCCCAGCTGCTCTTTGATGCCGTACCCCACAAAAGCTGACCATCTTTCAAAGACTTCTCTTTCTCTCTTGTGCTCCTTCAATGGTTCCTCTTACTTTTTTCCTGAGCGGCGGTTATAGCTTTGAGTCCACACTCAGAGAACTTACTCCGAGAAGTCAAAAGTTATATAATACAGGAGGGGAAAGTGTTGCCTGACGTAAGATTTGAGATTTGGTGCTTGTCACGTCTTTCGCTTGTATCCTTCTTGACATAGCTCTCTTTTCATTTCCTCCCTCTTCTTCTTGTCCAACCTACTCTCTCTTTGTAAACTTGTCTTTTCATCCCCATCTTAGAAGCTTCCTCCACTCCCATCATCTCACTCTTTTACAGTATCCTATCCCTGGCTTTGCCTTCTTTCTGATGTTTCTGATGTTTATTTTCCTTCTCCCGAGCCTGCAGCCGATCTCTTTTTGTCATCTGTTCATTCTTTTTATACATACAAATGCTAATACAGACCCAGTCAGGGATTTAAGTCCACAGTTTAAATCAGAAGTGAAAGAAAAATCATGATTATTGCATAAATATCTTTTTGACTTTGCAGAACACTAACAGAAAACGTTTGTATTTCTTTCTAACTTAAAGTCTTAGAAGTAACGAGCAGCCAGACATTTATTTTATTTTATTTTTTTTACAAATATTATGTTATAATGAAATAGTGGACTGGATACCCTTACTGCTTCTATAGGAACTAAGAGCACTGAATAGCAGCCACGTGCTGCTAATCAAATGCTCCTGATTAACTGATGATCAGCAAGTGTCAGCACCTCTACAAAAGTAGATGTTTTGGAAGTTTCTCACAATAATGTGAGAGACTCTGAAAGTTGTACAGAGAACAAGTTATTGCTGCTAAAGATGTTTCTATAAGCTACTGAATCCTGGAGTTTCAGGTCTCAAGCTGACACCAGTATTAGTAGTAAAGTGTTTTCAGTATTCATCATAACAAAAAGGTTCACAAACAGTAAAGTGATATGCAGCAGATTTTCTCCATGTTTTTTTTAAACAATGTGTACTTAACAGGGTCAGTGTTATAGGACACAGTGTCAACAGGATGTCGCAGAATTTCGGATTTCAGTTAAGAAAATGGCCAAGAAGAGGCATGGCAGATTTTCCTTCCTGTTTAGTTTAACAAAATCAAAAGATCAAAGCTGAATCTTTTTGAAATAACAGTATATACTGTAAAGAAGGTATTCATTCAGCTTAGTTTTACTCCATATTTTTCCCCCTGGTCATTTACATTGCCTCAATTTGAGAATCACTGGTTTAACTGGAAAAACCAAAAAAATCAAAAGCTGTACAATGAGCTTATTTTTAATGTTTAAATGTCTTCGTTTGTCCCCAATACTCTTCTCTAGGTCAGCGTGGAGGTCTTGTTGGAGTACCCCTTCTTCGTCTTTGGCCAAGGCTGGTCCTCATGCTGCCCGGACCGGACCACTCAGCTTCTGGAGCTGCCTTGTACCAAGCTTTCTGTAGGCGATGTTTGTATTTCACTCACGCTCAAGAACCTGAGGAACGGATCTCTGAAGAAGACTCAACCCCTGGAGCCGGCCGCCCACGCCTCTGTCCCCTCCTCCAGCCACGGACACCTCAAACCCCCTAGAGCTGTGTCGGACGCTCCTCAGAGCTGCAGTGGAGGAGGTTCCAGGCACAGAGAGCGGGAGAATGGCATCAGCCAGCGAGGGAGTGGGGAGAGTGGGAATGGAGGTAGAGGGAGCTCCGGTGTGGAAAACGGGGATCTCGTGTTTGGGGAAAGAGTTTCCAAAGGTCAGGTTGTCGGCAGTACAGAAGCTGGCTCTACTAAACCATCGGGAAGCAGGAAGCGGAGATGGTCTGCGCCCGAGGGTCGAAAAGTAGAAAAATCAGAGGAAGAACCACCTTTGACCCTTCCCAAACCTTCCTTCATCCCTCATGAGGTGAAAATCAGCATCGAAGGAAGGTCAAATATTGGCAAGTGAAGGCTAGCAGGACTGTTAAGAACCCATGGAATTAAAAAAAATACACCTAAAAAGATTCTACAAAAAACCCCATAAATGCCCACGTTAAAGGTTCATTTGTCGTGGTTTTGTTTTTTGTTTATTTTTAGTTCACATCCTGTAGTGTAGCGGTAACCTTACCCTACACCTTACATAAGTCCACGTAGTTTAACACCTTTATTTTTTTTTTAAATAGATGGATTAATTATCACATGAGCAACCTGTGCAGTTTGGGTGATTTTCATGAGAAGATTTCTAGTGAGGGATTTCTGACCTGTGCGCTGAATGTTTATCGGTTGCTCTGTGGCACGCGGGCGTGACGTTCAATGGCTCTGTTTGGCCGGCGACACATGAAATTTCAACCCTGATTGGCTCACAGTCACGCTCCGTGACAGTGATGTTACCTGTGTATACGGGCAGTGAGGCTGCCTGGATTTGCCTCTAATAATAATGAAGGATTTGCAGGCAAATCATTAAAAATTTTCACTTTGCTAAATCAGATCAGAAGTTAATATGATGTAATCGTCACTGTGTCATCCAGGCCTGTGCCTGACCGGAACCAGAGGTCATCGGTCAATGCCCGTGTGCCGCACGCAGTCGTGAGGGAACAACACTTACTCTGCTCAGTTTGTAGACAGTGGAGTCTTTGCTTTTATTTCATGTTAGTGTTTTTCATTTGACTTTTTTTTTCTTCTTTAACCCCTCATCTCCCATCTCACCACATAGGTTTTACTTTTTTTTTTCTCAAGATTTTCTAAAACCTTAATCAGGGGTCCTTTTTAATAATCAATCGATCGCGCCTAGGTGGGGCAATGTTAATGTATCAATATGCGATGACCCTAACCTAAAGCAAATGCAAACACACTGGGTCGGTGAACCCAGTGTGTTTGCGCTCGTACAGAGTCTTCGCATACGATCCTAGCTGTTTTGTTTGAGTTTATTTCTTTTATTGGATGAATCACTTTATTTTGTATTTACAAATCCAGAAAGGCCGCGTGAGGGAATCTGCGCGTTAGCTCTGAGAGGGTCAGGATGTTTCAAAGCACTTAACACACCTCTCACTCTCATCATACAGCCAACAAAAAAACAACAAAAAAATGATGATGTTGTGTCTTTATTTACAAAGTACTGTATGTTTTTTTTTTTCTTTCTTTTTTTTAAAGACAAAGGCAGAAAGTAGCAGAAGCACTTTGTGAAAGGTAAAGAGGTTGTTTAGTAACGTGGGAGCAGATGTGCCATGAAATCACAGAGCAGGGGACAAACGTGAGAGCGAGAGGAGTTTCAGTTAGTAGGTTAGGGTAGGGAAAATGAGATGAAGCGGGAGGTGTCGCGGTTTTCGGCATGTGCGCGGCAGGAAAGTATCAGAATGTGTCTGGAAAGTTCGATCAAGACGGGAAAAAACAAACAAGTCTTTAAAATATCCTGCTCATGTTCTGTTTTAGACTGAGAGCAACAATCAGAAGCTCACACCCACAGATTTGTGAAGGTCATCATATATTTGTAATATATGTGTGTATGATGCTGGTGTGTTTGTTCACACACACACACGCACGCGTTCACACAGACACAAAATAGTCTCTAAAACTCAATACGTACTGTACTTGGCGATCCATATTTAGACAGCTGCAGAGGCAAGCATTTATTTTGGTGCATATTGTCCCTGCTGCAAAGACACTAGTGGACTGACGTTGGATTAATGCACGCGGCACTGCTACAGTGCAGCCGTGCAGAAAAAAGTGCTCTGTGCTGTGTTTGTGTATGGGTGGGAGTTTGTATAAGAGTGTGTGTGCACTGTGTATAGGAAAATGATATAAAGACAACGCTAAATGTCCAGTGTTTCTACTTGGAGTCTTTAATTAAGAGAATCCTGCAATTTGCACATGAGGAGGAAGGAGTTCAGTCGAGGCGCAATTTTTATTTTTTATTTTATTTTATTTTATTTTTTAAGGCCCTGTCCCGAAACTAGCCCTAGAGCCACATGACACACTGGAGGAGATCAGGGTTTTTGTTCCTCAACAGGCACTTACCACACTGTAGAGGAAACATTTCTGATTAACAGTTATGGCAAACATGTGCCTGCCTACTGAACTGAATTAAAAGCCAACCATTTCTCGGTTGCTTAAGGAGAATATCTCCCCCTGCTGATTAAACCGGGGTGCCCAGAGTGTGAAGCGGGGCTAGGGTTCGCTTTCGCACACGGCCTGTGCTCAGCCAGCCAAAACTCATTTATCCCTTAGATAGCAGTTATCTCAACAGATGTGCTTGCGTGGTCGGTCGGTCGGTCGATGGTCCTCACGGAGTTTGGGGTTTTTCTGTAATATGAAAGCACGAGCCTTAGGTGTAATGGGCCATCCTTGATCATTTGGCTGATTCTTCTTGTACTTTTAAAAAAAATAAACTAAAAATAAAAAAGCAATTGGCCTGTTAGTTTTTTAAATCTATCCCATGTAACATAGAGGTGCCATACAGCATGTAAACATAGGTTATGTGAGATTAGCATTGACATGTTGCTGGCACAATACTGTTGTTAGGGAGGCAGCCGCTTCCTGCAGGCATGTCTGTTGAGCATATCTGTTCCTGCTCAGCCTGTGTTTATGTTTTATGGCTGTTGCTGCTTGCCTTTAGAAAAAGAAAAAATAGAGGCGACAATGTTTCAGGTGGTGGGAGTTTACCAGGGTGATGGCAGGATGGATGTGTACTCAGATGGATGAGGAACGGGTGGATAGACAGACTGATAGTGAAGGTGAGTGAGTAAGAAGAGCCCCGAATGAGATTTGAAAATGCTTTATTTTTTATAATAGAACAGGGTTCTCAGATCGACACCCACACAGCAGCGCATTTTCATTTGCTCCTGTTCCTATTGAAACATCTGGTAGAAATAGCAGTAGGTTATATGTGTGTGCGTGTGCGCATGGTTTGGAACCGCTGTGTGTGTGTGTGTGTGTGTGGCAGTGGTTTATAAATGTATGTCTTTTTTTCTACATGTTTCTCCAACCCCCTTACCAACAAATGGAAAAATAGACATCTGAACAAAACCGTCAGCCACTCAAACCATTCAGACTCTTACTGTTGATCAGGTAGATTATTAAAAATAATAATAATAATAAGCCAAAGCCAAGCGACGCTGTGGTTGCTTTGGTTACTTTAGAAAGCAATAGTTAAAAAGTATTCAGGCAGTCTCCTTGTATACGAGTGGAGCGCGCGCTCGACAAGTCATTCCACTCAAAATCTCTGCAATAAACATCTTAATAACAATCCTCCAGCATGACAACCAAAAACAGTTCTTTTTGCCCAGAGAAGAAGTACAACTTTTGTCTCATACTGCAAAAGGTTTTTAGACGCTAACACACCTGAACCCAGCCCGCTCCAGGTACCGCAGTTCCCCTTCTCATAAAATCCATTTGAATCCTCAGAAATTGCAGTTGCAACACCAGTTGCTGATCTTTCAGGGAAGTTTCTCATATATGCAGTAACCCAACATAACCCCTGAAACCTCCTCTGTCCCTGCTGGTCAGTCACAAACACTGCTGTTACACTGTCAACGCTGAAGGCGAACCGACTCGGTGTGGCATGAAGCCAGGTAACCAGCAGACTTCTTCTTTTTTTTTCACTTTGTTTTTTTGACTCCGCCAAGCTCTGCCTCTTTGCCACGACTCCCGTAGTGACCTCTAACTTTGTTTCAGGTACCCAATCATAGCCAGCCAGCCTCACAAGCACCTCCTTCTGAGGCAAAGCAATCAGTTTAACCCTTAACGACAACCGTTCGCTACCTTTCAGAGTGGCCTGATGCGGATATAGGAGGACTCCCCTCCTAATAACATCATCTTTTCATATTCGGTCTCCTGTTCACAATCAGCTTAAAAAGGCCACTGAGTTTATATTTTACTATAGATGATAACATAAATCAATCAGCAAGGTTTTTTCTTCTTTTTTTTGGAGGGTCTAGTGTAGTTATCATTTCCCAAGTCTTTCTTAAATCCCATTAAAATGTACCACAATGTGCAATACTTTGATTTTGTTTCCCCCCTCTTTACTGTGCCAAGTGTATGTAGCAAAAGTTCGACTCCAGTGTCTGATCCTTGTTAAAGGCTCGTGTATTTTTTTTTTAAATATCTGTTGACGTGTGTGTCACATCTGAGTCAGGATGTTTGTGAGGAGAAACAGCAGAGTTTTTCCTGTTTTTCTTCTCTTTCCCTTTCGTCCTCGCGGCCTTCCTCAGTTGTACTGCGTGTGAGTCTGCACCGTGTGTCGTCGTGCGTGTAGGATGTATGCTTATGTACACTTGGTGTTCAAACGTGTGTGTGTGTGTGTGTGTGTGTGTGTGTGTGTGTGTGGAGCGGAGTGTTTTCTCCTCTAATAGTCTGTGAGATCATAAACCCTGACCCTCGACGGTTCACGGTGAGACCCACAGGAGAAAGAAACCTCATCGCTAGTGGGGACCACTTTTTTTTTGTAGAAAAAAAAGAGAAAAAAAAAAGAAAAAGAAAAAAAATTAATAAAGATTTTAAACCAACCGAAAGAGATGCACATGTATGTAGATGTAAAAGACTTGATAATGTTTCAGCACTTTCTAATCCTGGGACAGGGCTCGGTCTAAGCCCTCTCTTTCAGGCCGACGCCTGTCCTGGGGGGTAACATTCATTCAAAACAGACAGAGAATGAAAAAAACAAACAAAAACAAAACGGGGTGACTATTGATGAATAAAGAGAGAGAGAGAGAGAGATGGCTCAAGTTTGCACATCACCTTGCCGTAACCTTGTGTTTTATCTGTCTGTGCTCCATCTCGCTTGGCGCCCGGCGCGTTCTTGGGTCCAACGGGCCGAGGTGTTAGGTGATTCCTTGGTTCTTTTCTACTAGGAAAACCCCTTTCTCATGGAAAGCATCCCTTCTTTCGTTGCGTTCATCTTTTCCGGCGCACACCGCCAACCGGGCTGAACGATTAAATTTGGTTTCTTGATGTTCACGGCTTGGTTCGGTTGTGCGGTGCGGAAAGAGCGCGTGCAAACCTTTGCTTTGTTTGCATTATCTTTGGTGCAGGAGCTTTTTTTTTTGTTGTTGTTTTGTTTTTGGTCTCCTTGTAGCACTCAGTATAATGTCAGGGGACTTAAAACTATGTAGAGAATGTGTCATTGTTGAGTTTTTCAAGACAAGCGTCCTCACTGGAGGAACAGTGCTAATGTCATTTTTTTTTTTTTTTTTTTTTTTTTTTAATTTTGTTTTTTTTTTATTTTTAAAATTAAAATTTTTTTTGT
>VUQG01045661.1:38889-53174 GCA_015106755.1 Etia nguti
TGGTAAAAAATATTTTTTTTTTTTTTTTTTTTTTTTTTTTTTTTTTTTTAAATTGGCTTCTTGCACAACTTGACAAATAAAATGAATGTTGGTGAGTGAGCTTTGACTTTTTTTGATCAGAAAAAAAGGCATGTGTGCTCTTTGTTTCTTAATGTTTGTACTTTCATTTTGCGAGAAAAAAAAATGTGTTTTTGGCACTTTTGTTGTGTTTTAAAAGTGAACAGAATTCGATCAGGATTCCACTTTTTTTTTCATGAATTTATTTTTCTTTTTTTTTGTATGATGTCTTGTCGATGTCCATAGCGCTGGATAACCAACTCAGGCAGAAAGAAGAAAAAAAAAAGTGTAGAGGCCCACTTAACAGTTTAGTTTCACCCCAGTCAATTTGCATAGTGGGCTTTTTGATATGGGTTATAAGATATGTAAATTTATTACATATAATTTGATATTTGAATTGATTTGATTAACAAATGTCCTTATTGGAAATTAACTATAAATTATTATGATATTATGTGTATTATGCTGGAGATGGCTTGGATTACTCTTTAGTGTACTGATCATCTCTGGGCGGCCTCTCTGTGGAAGGCGATAAAAACACTTCAGCAGGGGACAGGCTGTGTGGTTCTTGACCCCTGCCCCTGCCCACTGCCAGGGAGGGGGTGGAGTTGATCTGTCAGCTGTGTCCTTCCTGTGATCTGAACACTCAGCCCTGAGGCTAGCAACCTGTCTGTCAAGATGTTTCTCAGTTAACCTGTGTCACCACGTACTAAAGTGAGACTTACTGGCCTGTGAGATGGTGGCAGAGAACTGGACATCAGCACAGACCTGCATGGACAGTCGGGCCTACAGGGGGGGCCACAGCAGTTCCCAGCCAACTTGTTTGTACTATATTGTACTCACCAAGTCCCTGTGTCTCACCACCCCATTTCCTCTATAGCAATGGAGAAACCCTGTTGGTGTATGTATTTGACATCTGTACAAACGCACCTCTTTGGAAAAACAAAATGAAACCTTGACATATCTGGAACAAATGGGCAATTTGTGTTTTTCTTTGAGTAGCAGTGCATACCTGAACAAAAAACCTGGATATCTGTACAAAACGCAACTACTGTGATTTCACCCAATGCTGAAATTGGTACCTTTGATAATATCCCCCTCTAGTGTTTAGTGGGCTACATAACATTTGTGCCCTACAGTTCTGTGTTTTGAACCTTTCCGAAGCTTCAGGGTTATGGAAGCGCTTGCTCTGTCTAAATGCCACACTAAAACCAAAAAGCTGGTATAGAAGAATGTAAAATGAAACATGTTACTCAAACAGATTAATATTTATAGCCCCTGAAGGTTATTGATTTTTGCCTCCCTGCACAGAGGTCACTGTGTGGGCTTTGCTGACTATTACAGTTTGGTCCTATTTGGACACTGACATTGTGTCTCTGTACACAATCGCAGTGGATTATAAATGAAATAATCAAGATGTGATTGAATTGTAAACTTTCAACTTTAACTCAAAGTGCTTCACAAAGGTTTTGCATTATCTGTTTAGGAATTACAGCCATTTTTTTTAAAAACATAGTCCTATAATCCCAAGGCTTGAAAGTAATTGGACGACTGGCAGAGAAGCATTTCTTTTAACCTGTTGAGGCCTGTTCCCCCATTATTTCATGACAAATTAAGCAGATAAAACTCTGGAATTGATTCAATGTGTTGACCTTGTATTTGGTAGCTGTTCACTGGAACTCTGAATATGAAGTGCAAAGACATGTGAGGGAGTCCGTCTGAAAAAATAATAAATGAACCTGTCAGAGACATGGGAAACACAGGCAGTTACTGACTGCAAAATCATGGCCTTGTCCAAATAATTTCAAGCCTCAGAAATGTTTCTAATTCCAAAACAGTTAATGCATTATCTTTATTAAAACCCTCTAGTTAAAGCTGAAAGTCCGCACCTCCATCACATCTTGATTAAAAATCCACTGTGGTGGTATACAGAAGCAAAAGTGTGTGAATGTGTGTGTGAATGGGTGAATGACTGAATGTAGTGTAAAGCGCTTTGGGGTCCTTAGGGACTAAGTAAAGCACTATACAAATACAGGCCATTTACCAAAATTATAAAAACTGTGTCATCTAAATACCTATGGACCTAAATATACATTAGAAACAAGTGTTTCTCAAATACACGTGTTTTTGAAGCCTTTTCAAGGACGCAACATGTGACCAGCCGCACAAAAGAAACGGCTGTTTCATTCCATCTTTTACTTTTGGTACTCTTCCTCCTGATCTTATAGTGGCTACTCCATGTGGCTTTGTTTTCACAGGAAGTGGCAGCACCGGCAACAAAGAAATATTAGAAATATGTGCGCGGTAAGTGATGAATGAAGTTTCGTTGACATGCAACATGAATCTAAATGGTCTTAACTCCAAGCCAGACATCTTGGTAGTTGGTTTTCCACATTTTTTTGAAACTTGACATTAAAATGTTCTAATCAGGAAAAAGAAACAAAAATCTCAAAAGCTTCTAGTTTCAGTTTATTGTCCAGAAAGAGGAATTATGTTAATCATTCACTGATTAATTACTTCCATTTTCTGTGTTGACTGCAATAAACAATGTAATACTGTTTGTAGTCACAGTATGCATTACATAGTGTAGGTTTTTATTTCCTGTGTTTAATGCCATCGTTACGTTACTTTGCAATGCAGTAAAAGGCACACATCTCGAGACTCGCTTGATTTAAAATGAGGGACACAGACTCCAATGTGACAATTTTTAAAGTAAATGTGTCTCAAATATTTGAAATGCACAAATGTGAAGACTTCCTTCTCATTATGGAAGCGTCCTAACTCGGTTGAAACTGAAAGACCGACACCACTGAGGAAACCAGCACAAGGTTCTCCATGCAGTTTATTGCAACATGATTTCTGCCTTGACAATTAAAGGCCAGAGTGTCTGGATCTCGCATATCAACTTGCACATTCATTTTAGGATACAGTTCAGCAAAATAATTGATCTTACCACTAATACCAACATCTTCCTGCTGAGTGTGTTTTACAAAGCTCATATTCTTGCTTGCTCTTGATATGTTGTTAATGTTGAAATAGCTTCCTGTAACAACTTTATGTACAAGTTTCTGAAAGATCTCTACTGTAGTAGTTTCACTGCTGTTTCCCAAAACTGGGAAGCATTTATCCGGGCGGTTGTAGGTGAAGCGTATTTGCACATTCCCATTCAAAAACAATGCATAAATTACAACAGTACTTTATTGGTTTCTGCAAGCATAGAAACACACTCACTGTGAGATTAAAGTAAGTAGAGTGTTGTTATCCATCTGGGAAAATTCAAGTCAAATTTTTGAGTTGGTTTAATTGCAGCCTGAAGGAGCTGAAAGCTTTCGGACAGCAGATATCCTGAGAGAAACAGGTGCGTGATGAAGTGAGGTGTAGGTCTGTATGTGGTCCTGCTGCTACTGGGAGAAAGTAGTACCACCCCTTAAGTGAACATATGGCTAGACTGCTGTGTGACACGAATAAAGGTGGTTCTCCGGCTCAGCTCTTTGAGTCTGGCGGCACCCACATAGGTGCAGGTGGAGCGGAGTCCCCCCAACACATCCCGGATGGTATTTTCCACATCTCCTTTGTAGGGAACCTCGACCGTCCTCCCCTCTGATGCCCTGGGAGACAAGGGAAGAGGTGAGAAGGTAGACTTTAAAGACTTTTTTTTTGGTGAAATATCTGCTCATTTATTCTAGTACAAGACCAGAGCATGAAAGTTTAAAATGGGCTGATCTTTTTTTTTTAATAAAGGCAACTTTTGGAGTTCTAGGACTCTTTGATGATTCATAACGCAGACACAAAGTGTGAAATGGATTCAATAAAAACTTTTTTGCAAACACCTGAGTCATTGAAGTGTGTCTATAATAATAAAGACTGTTACTATAAGCAATCAAAAATAGGAATTCCCATAGCAACACAGATGAAGCCAAAATGCATGACTCACAGGTGTTGCTGCAAGTCTCGGTATCACTATCTCACCTATACTCGGCAACTCCCCCGGTGTATTTCTTCATGGCTGTGTCGGAGCTCATGCCGTAAAATAGTTTGTACTTCTTGCCGTTCTTCTCAATGACCTCCCCGGAGCACTGGTCATGGCCTGCGAGCATTCCTCCCATCATTACAAAGTCAGCACCGGCACCTGAGCAGTGGAGGCACAGTCAGAGGAGGCACAGAGGTAAGATGTATAGAACAACACAGCAAGTTTGAAGAGACAAACACCGTGCACTATAGCAAATTGTTGTAGAAATACATACAGTTTTGTTTGTTTCTGTTACAGTAATTAAATTAAAAATGCAGCTTTTGCAATCAGAATTATGATTTGAATCTCTTGTGCCAAAGGCATTTTGTTTTTCCAAGCTTGGCTGCAGAGAGGGTGAACCCTCCTACCATGACCATGTCCGACAGGGGCCGAGGTTTAGCAAGCCCCAGACCCCTGCTCAGCCCTGGATACACACATGCACGCACACACACTCAGTGTTGAAGGTGCTATGTTGGGTGGGTGTGTTGTTGACCACAGCATTCCCGTAGCCATGCAGTGTGAAGAATGGGAAAGCACAGGAAGCTGAAGTCAGGGAATTTGGACAAGGACATGAAGTCATGGAGATTATAATTGTGAAAGACTAAAAAAACTGTATAATCACAATTGTATACAGCACCATACTGGAAATGTTTTTACCTTAAGATACGTTTTTTTTTGTAGATTACAGCAGGTGAGCTGTATATACATCCAAAAGGAAGCCGGGAAATAGATTTGCCACTACTTCACTGTAATTTAACTGGGACGTTTCTTACAGCATGGGGTTGATTACTCACCAAAGGCCTTAGCTACATCTCCAGGGCAACTGCAGCCACCATCCTTAACAGAGGTTAAACACATGTCAGTTTACTGGTTCACATTAGGTCAGAGAAACAGGTTTAATGTTTAATTTTAGGACTAAACTGCTCCCTCTATTGGCTGCAATCCTTAACTACTGCAAATTAAAATCTGTTCAATTGCACAAAGATCAGAAATACTACAGTTCATCCCTCACATTACACATTTCAGCAGACACATAGTGGCTAGAGCAGTGCATATGAAGTGTACTCTGCTTTGGTGTACGAACAAATCTAGTGATCCATAATTGTACATGTTTTTTGCATGGTCCAATGCACGTTTCCAAGTGTGTTACACCTGCTGGAACTGATGAGCAAAAGCTGGTCTTTTCAGCAATAAAATGCTCTTCTGTTGCTCAATGTGTGCCACCCTATCCTCCAAGTACAGCACAATTTAATATGGAAATTTTCTCTTTGATGCATTTTCAGTATCTACATGAAAACCACATCATCACACTCTGCTCGGTATCATTTTCATTTCAGCGTCTTGCATATTTGGAGCATATCCTGCAGACGGCTTTTCTACTGTTGCAAAACTTGACAAGATTTACTTTGATTACTGTTTGACCTCATTATTTTTATTCATTGTGGACTTACAGAGATAATGTGTCCTTTGAGTCCATGAGCTGAGTCTGCACACTCTATAACGGCACTGAGCTGCGGGTAACCCACTCCTGTCTTGATCCTCGTTGTGCACACAGAACCTGCAACAGTCAGAGCACACATTAGAGAACCACATCTCTCTCTCTCGCTCTCTCCGTCTGTGCTGATTGCTGCTGTTGTAACTACAGGAACCTGCTGTCTTTTTTCATCTGTTCAAGTCAGATGACTACTCTATCAGCAGGAGCGCTAAGAAGCACCAGATGATGTGATGCAGAACAAGAGAACAGAAGAGAAATATTCAAATGCCAAACAAGCAGGCTGTTTAAGAGAAAATAATACAGGACTGCACCAAAGTCTTCAGTCACCTCTCACTTCTTTATATTTTCCTTCCAAGGAGCCAGACCTTCTTATCATTTTTTAATGTAGTAATAGTTACGTAGTAAGTGGTTAAATAGTAACAGCTCTTTGGGCTTTCTGTTTCTTTACTCGTTTTTAGTCCAATCCTTGTACCTGACCATTTTTTAAGGTGTTTCATTTGTTACATCACGTGACACTGACCTGTGAACCATGAAAGCACAATAAAGGCACCCATGTCAAGTGTTGTGTCTACACATAAAAGACAACAAAGAACCAGCTGTATCTTTAGGCACTTTGTTACTAGCAGCCTGTCCCAAAAACACACCATTTGTGGCAACAACACATTTTGACAAGCATAAAATAGGATTTTTGCACCATCAAGGTGATTCACAAGGAGTTAATAGCTGAAAATGAGCCAAATGTTGGCATGGTGTGCAGTGTAAAAAAAACCACAACAGTACCACAGTGAGTGCCATTTGTAAACACAGCGTCATGGTTTGGGGCTGCGTTTCAGCCACTGGTGTTGGGAATCTCATCAAAATTGATGGAATTATGAACTGTACTAGCAAAAAACAACTGTTCTTTAGTATTCAGCTGCTCATTAATGAATGTGATTCAAAGGCACACACCCGTTAGAAAACAAGCAGTTTCATCTTATTAATTGTTTTTGCTGTCCTGTTTATTCCATTTTTCTATTCTCTCTATGAAACTCAATGCTATTGGTATATAAAACCCCAGCTTGTTTCATGTTTATGTCGTGTCGTTGTTGGACTGAGTTTGAAAGTACCCCAGGAAGGACAGCTAAGTCTGAGGCTGGGAATGGGAATCCTGATTAAACAAACAAACCGTGCCATACCATCTGGAAAGTGTCCGATTGGCGACGGCTTAATTTGTCAGCATGACAATGATCCCAAACATTAGTCTGCCGTAATCGTACCAGCAAAACCACATTTTTCATGTCTCCACAGCAACGTTAGAGTGGCTACATTAGTCATACAATGAGTCAGTAACTTAATGGCGTGTAACATGACCGCTATACTTGGTTTAAAATGCTGTACATCTCTGTCTTATGTCTCATCTGTGTATGCATGCCTCACTGCTGGTCTCTTTGTGTTTGAGGACTGTGCAGTTTTGTGTTAAGAGACCTTTGTACCCACTCACCTGGCCCGATGCCCACTTTGATGATGTCAGCACCAGACAGGATGAGTTCCTCCACCATCTCTCCCGTTACCACGTTACCGGCCTACAAAACCAGCACACAGTCTTAAATATCCCATAATCCACCAGGGACAAACTGTCAGCCAACGTGAGGCCCTATCTTTCCTACCATGATGGTGTGTTTGGGGAACTTTTCTCGGACTTTCTTGACAAACTCCACAAAGTACTCAGAGTAGCCATTGGCCACGTCCAGACATATGTATTTGAGGGCAGGGACGGCTTCCAGGATGGCACACAGCTTCTCCAGATCTGCACTGCCGCTCCCTGAGCTAGCAGCTATGTGCTACGGGGAATGAAAATGTGTTTTATTTTGATTTTCTTGTTTCTTATGAGAGACAACCTACATGTAAAAAGTCTTAAGAGCTTAAAAGAAGGCAACTTGACTTCTCTAAGTTCCAGTTCCTTCTTTTCCAGCTCTTAAGGCGATGACCTGGATGACTGAGAATCCACACAGACAGACTACATTAAAGCAAAGACTAGAAATCTTACCTCTAAGCACTCTGGGTGACTAGCAGCAAAGTTTTTCCAGTCTTCTACAGAGTAGTGTTTATGAATGGCTGTGAAGAGGGTATGCTAAAGAAAGAAGCAGTCAGACAAAGGAAGACAGGAAGAAAATGAGAGATTCAGAAATATCTTCGATACTCTGGGCCACTGACATTTCTCTCTATCATCCATCATTGTCCTTCTCCAGTTTTTTTCCACATATTTTCAACTTGAACAGAAGTAACCTGCTGATGAATCCACAACCATATGAAATAAAACAAATATATTATTTATTTATTTATTTAATAGCTATTTTCTTCACTCACTTTACTGAGAACTTGCGCCATCTCAAATGTTCCTGTGGTGTCCATGTTGGCTGCAATGATGGGGATACCTGTGTAGGTCTGCTTAGAGTTGCGGAATGTAAAGGTCCTCTGAAGATCCACCTGAGGACGGAAGGGATTTTTAAAAATTTATTTGTATTTTTTTATCTTTCTGATTTTTCTCAGAAATATGAGAAGGCTAATACTCATCTCCTGAGTGTGGATGCACTGAATCATTTAAATCAAATGGACAGCTTCTAATGGGTCTGACTGTAATGTGAAAAGCTACATGAACCAAGCTGAGCTCAATGTGACACACAAGCTGCACCACTTTCAGGAAAGTGTTTGTGTCACTCGTGGAAATTATTTCTTTCAAATTAAATCCTATAAATAAACCTTTTTTTCAGTTAACGGTCTAAACGCTGAACTTTGTTACTACTCAAGAATCTTCTCCCAGAACCATTGTTCAACAGTCTTGGTGGCTTTACTGCTATAGCATTACTTGGCCTGATATTGCTTGCGGTGGCTAATGTTAGCTAATGTAAGCAATCTAAATGTGTTTACTGAGGCTAATATTATTGGCTGATATTAGTTATTTGCCGATCTTTCAGTATCTGCATTTATAATAGCCAATAATGAAAAGAAGTAAAGAAGAGACAGGTGAAACACCCTTCACCATGGTATGAGTGATATTGCATAGTTTGTCCACCAGAGGGCACTCTGAAACTTCTCACTTGTAAATAACTGTTATAGCCCTTTTCCACTACTACTTACTCAACTCAGTTTTGGATGTTTTTCATTACAATCGAATTCCACCTTATGTGTGTGTGGTCGTTACACAGTCCAGTGACCTCCTGTGACATAATTTGAACACAGCACAACACAACAGTGGAGAACGTTGAGGCGATGGTATACCTGCTGTTTGGTGTATGGCTTTTAGTCAGACTCGGCGACCACAGTGTTGTTTTTTGTGTGGCCATTTCACCTTCCTGGCACAGATTCTACCACCTAATGGAAAACCCTAAAAACTGAGTCTAGTTGAACCATGCCGAGTAGCTACCAGTGGCAAAGGGCTATAAATGGCTAAATATATAATTAGGCTCAACAAATGCCAAAATATTAGAATGTTGGGGGTTTTAATCACCAACTATCAGTGTTAATCTGAAACATGTTTTTATCATTCTCTAATATGTAGAAAATGTAGAAATGTGTCTAACTGGCAAATTGTCAAAAGAAAAAAGAAGGTAAAGATGGCCGGCATGGTTGTCAAAAAGTGGGACATAACGGTGAGTTGCCTTGCCAGCAGTTAAAAACAAGGTTTCTAAGTGGCTTCCTTTTAGTGCTGAATGCTTTTGTTGAATAGAACCAAGACATTTATTATGCAAAGCTACTTAAGCTATAGACTTACCGTACACAATGCACTACAACTTTTAATGTGGGTACATTTTGAATGCCCCAGAAATAAAAAGAGGTCATACCTCATAATAGTGAGAGGAAGGAAAGAGGTGGAAGACATGGACGAGGGAGGTAAAGTCTATATTGATTCGCTGCAGCACATCAGCAAATGCTGCACACTGACTCAGGATTTTCAGTTTACTTCCTTTCTATAATGAGAAAGTAATGATGCTGGTGTAGCTCACCAGGTTGAGCAGGAGACCCATGCGCAGCAAGGCTATTGCAGGGCCATTTGCTGTGTGTCTTCCCCGCGCTGCCTTTCTCTTCTCTTCTCCTGTCTACTCTCAATCTGTCCTGTCATAATAAAGACTAAAAAGCACCCCCCCAACAAGCTGAAAATAAACCACATCACTGGAAAATATTTACTTAAAATAAATGATGACAAAATATGACACATGCATCCAGTGGTCTCAGTCGCGGCCCGCTACCCACATTACGATCTGAAATATCAAAATAACCAAACAGCATTCATCAGGTGTCACACACGTGTGTGAGATCTGAATCGATGTGATTAAAGCTGCTGTTATACTGATATCTCTGTGGCATGTGGAATGTGGAATGTGCTCTGGTTGGCTGCATCACGCTCAGTCCTATTTTTAAACAACTTTTCTGAGAAGTCTCCCGTGTCTCATGTTGCTTGCTCCCTCGGAGGGCATCCATTCGCTCAAACTTTTTGCTTTAGATCTAGTGCCACCACAAGTATCGTGATGTTGGACACAATGTGGCCTGCTTAGTCTGCTTTAGATAATAATGACAGGTAACTAGATCAAAGCCACACTGATCAAAATGTTCTTTTATGCCTGTGACTCTCCTTGTTTTCACTTGTCTTTGTTTATGGTCAATTATAGTTTGTAGCCTGTGTCCAGCCTGTTTCCTGTCACCTTTAATAAGGTCACTCCGCTGTTACACATTGTTTCAGCCCAGCACACAATGTACACCTGATAGCTTCACATTAAACAAGACAAGGAGTAGAGGCACTTATGTACAAGTACACTGAGTGCGCATTTCACCCCTTCAGCGAGGTATATTTGTTGATTTAGGAGTAAATGTAAAGTATTTTTCGCATTTGATCAGAACTAGAGAGCTCTAAAACGCCACCCTCATTAATCTGCCCTCATGTATAAACAGTTAACACGATATTGCGTCACGCGGCACAATGCGCAGGAGAATACACCTGTCTAACCCAAAGAGCTGTTCTGATGGTTGATTACACTATACCTGTCATGCGTGAGTTATGCGTAATAATGAGCACACGTAATTAACAGGACCGACCTCTGAGCGGCTCTTCAGGCTGCTCCTCTTGGGTCTGAAAAGGACATCCTTAAAGTCCAGCTTGAGGTCTGCGTCCACTCGAGGCATCTTGAATGCCTCCAGAAATGATGACCAGGACGATGATGGTGAGTATGCAGAGGTAGCTCCCCCGAGGAAGACTGCAGCAGCTGTGGTGGTCGCCGGTCCCAAGCCCCAACCACCAAACCCGAGTCTCAAGGAGGCCAGCGTTTTTATAGCAAAGAGGGACCCAGCCCAGTCCTGGCCCCCATGTCTTTATTTGGGCCTGGACTCTCTCTCCCCCCTCTTTCTGTCTTTTCTCTCGCTCCAGCACTCCACTCCTCCAGCCTCGCCTGTCTCCCCCCTTCTCCGCTCTTCAGCTGAATGGCAGTAGCAGCAGTGGCTGAGCTGGCAAGCAGGTCCGGGCTGTCCCATCTGCAGACGCATTCACACAAACACACATTCTCTCCCTCTCTCTCTCTCTCACACACACACACACACACACACACTCAGAGACATGGCAGCACTGCAGTGGCTCGCGTGCTGCAGTGCTGAAGAGCACACCTGCTGCCCAGCTGGGGCATTGCTCCCTTTGCTGTTGATGGGCAAGACAGAGTGACGACAAGCTAACGAACAAGAGTGGGGAAGAACAGGATACAGGAGGACAAACTAAATCAGTCATGCAGATTCATACACACACACACACGTGCAATAGTCTTGAGCCACCTCTTATTTCTGTATATTTTGCTTCCAAGGAGCCAGACTTTCTTGTTGTCAAGTGGTCTTCAGCAATAGCTCTCCAGGCCTTTCTGAAGGTGTTTCAAGGTGTTTCTCTGGACATCAGGCCAATGCTTGTACTTGAACATTTTAAGAGCAATATTTTTTGTTAACCCCCCCATGAATCATTTAAGCCTGTGTTGTCTTGTGACTAGCCAAAAACAAACAAACAAACAAATAACAACAAAAAAAACCGACAGCTTAGAAAGATTTAAAACTGGTTCTTTGCTATCTTTAGGAACTTTGCTACTTGCAGCTTGTCACAAAACGCATTATTTATTCTTTAACTGAATCTACAAAAGATGCTAAAGCTAACACAATAAGACAGGCATTAAATGGAGTTTTTGCACCAATAAGGTGATTCTTAGAGAGCTATTAGCTGAAAACTCGGCATGTCAGCATGGTGTGAATTGTGTCCTTTTTAAATTTGACGAAACTGGATAAGAGAATGAGGGAATATAAAAATACCCACAACAGAAGAGAGGCATCTAAAATTCATGTCCTTAAGAAATATAAAGCAAACAAAAATCCAGCAAAGATCTGATACAGGACCGTAGACCTGCGCTTCAGCAGCATTTTAGCCACTGATGTTGGGTGTACAACAAACAAACCATGCCATCGGGAAAGCATTTGATTGTCAATGACCATATTTTTCTGCATGGCAACTATCCCAAACAGACTAACAATACAGTAAAAGCAAAATTTGTTTAAAAAAAAATCTTAACAAAGAACAGAACAGAAAGCAGTCAAGCTTTAAATGCCCTTCATGAAACCTGGAGAACTATTTCTGAAGATTACTTAAAGAAATGACAAGAAATCTTGTCTAAGAGAGTTCAGCCTGTGCTGAAGACTCATTCCAAACATCAACTTTCAAGCTTGTTAGAACTGTACAAACTCTGCTTTTGCCTTAAATACTGTATTCTATGTAAGTTTGCACATTTTCAATAAATTGCCTCACCTGTTTCCCATTTTCTAGCAAAAAAAATATAGAAATTAGGGGTGACTCAAGACTTGCACAGTACTGTCCCTTTTAGATTGCCAGTGCTTCCTTCGATGTGTTTGTGTGTTGTTTTTTTAAAGTCTAATTTTTCAAAGTTTAGCCCATCTCTGATCCCTTATTGGGGATCAGAGATGGATCAGAGACCCGCGGGGTCTGGCGGGGCACATGGCGTGGAAGGAATGAGGTGAGGACCCAAGTGCAGGAAAACAGAGACAAGGGTGGAATGATTAACAAAAGGCGAGCCTTTATTTTGGAGGCTGAACTAAACACAAACAAAAGGCAAGGCACTACTAGAAAGGGACTAACAAAACCTAAACTGGGAAGTCAACTAAAGTACATGAGGAGACCAGGAAAATGTTACAAAGATCTTAAAACCAGGAGAGAGGGGCAAGAGACACGAAACATCATGGAGCTGGCAAGAAGAATGCAGGGGATGAAGCACAGACGGACCAGCAACCAACAGAGGAAACACAGGGCTTAAATACAGAGGTAGTAACGAGGGAGTGAGAAACAGGAGGGAAACACAGCTGGGACTAATTAGACATAAAGACACAAAGGAAGCAAAGCAGAATACACAGGACAGGGACTATCAAAATAAAACAGGAGACATGAGACATTCACAAAGACGCGGACTTGACACTGAGACATAGCGACATAACTGACTGGGGAGACAGAGGGAACATGGAGACGACTGACTAGACGAGGAATACGGGGAAGGCAAAGTAACAGAAACCTAAATCCTGGGAATTAAGAATAAACACAAGCAGAAAACCAAGAATGACAATAATCCAAGAATGTAAATTAACCAATAAACACAAAACCCTGAGTCACAGACCCATTACTGTGACACTTATTTTGGATGAATTTTAAAATCATTTCTCTTTTTTGTTTTTAATCATTCTTATCATTATCTCTATTATGTCACAGGAAATCATTAGCTCTTACAAACCACAATTACTTTTCTGTGTTTGACTAGAACTTTCTCATTACACATAAACCAGTTTGTCTGATAAAAACAAATCATCTTTCATAAGCAACATCCTGAAAATGTATTATAATGATTACTTACTGTGCAGCCTTACACTCTGAATCAATTAAATTTATTATATTTATGTTATTAATGATATTTATTGTTATTAGTTAATGTATTCATACTAAACCCAGCAGAATCTTTTAAATAGCACCTGAGCAAAGAAAGTTCCCCGTTACTGTTTCAGGTCAAACCAGCAGATGTCAGCAGAGTTTTAGAAAACAGATACTATACAAACATCAGAAGAGGAGCGTCAACACAACACTTGTTTAAGTTTTTCCTTGGAATAAGTGCAGTGATGGAAGAGGCACTCAGCTTTTCTTTATTTTGTGATAGTACCAGTGCAAAATATATAACTGAATTGTATTTTACTATTTTATTATTATATATTCCATACGTTTTTTGTACGCTATCTCCTTCAACACCGTTCAACTTAGAAAAACCATTCAACCACCGTTAGATTCCTCTTCTTTTGGACATGACTGCTTCTATTTTTCTCATTTTTAACTTTTATATTTTTTAAATTATTCAACTTTATTCAACAAAAATTTATAATGTATTTCAATGGGGAGACCCTTCAAATCCTCATTCAACTTACTCCTCTTTCAACTGTATCTACTCCCACATACGTTGACCTAGAGCCACCATTCAAACTTTAAAACGAAGCCAAGACATTGAACTATTCAACTTGTATTTATCTTTTTAATATCTATTATACTTTTTCTTCAGCCCCAGTTTAAGTTTCATGCTTTTTTTCACCCGTTTCAGAGTTTATAATGGGTGTGTATGGGACGGAATGTTGGAGATTAGAGTAAGACAGGTCAACTGCTAGAGTGGGAGCAGGACAAAT
>VUQG01045663.1:0-32798 GCA_015106755.1 Etia nguti
TTCTGTTCCCATTCAGACCGTGGAATATCACCCAACAGTATTTTATCGAAGGTTTGTTTCATCTCCCCATCATATGCTGCTACTCTCTTTTATTCATTGCACAATACTATGTCACTTTTTAGAATCACCTGCACTGACAGTTAAGTTATTTATTTTTCAGGATATAGTTATATTGTTACTTCGTTAGAGTTATTTGATATTATATTTTGGAATATCCTACTGTATATTACTGTATACTACTATTCTACTATATTCGTATATATTGTATATCTTATTCCTCTGTTCCTCTGTCTCTATTGCTGCATTGAGCATGTGTATGACAAAAGAATTTTCCTCGGGATAAATAAAGTTCTTATCTTATCTTATCTTATCTTATCTTATCTTATCTTATCTTATCTTATCTTATCTTATCTTATTTAGCTTGTTTTTATGGTCTCATGGTGCAATAGTCATTTTATTCTCAACCACAGACATAAGAGTAACTGTTAAAACTGTGAACTGCTGTTTGGTTTTTTAAACACGAGCTACACGCTTCAGTCACGTGTAAATGAACCGGATTCAGATTCAGATTAAAGAACTTGTGATATAGATTAACTCGAGATTCACGATAGAGAATTCATCATACGGATTGACTCCAGTTTTTGAGTGTAGAACTCTTCATTTTGATCAATTCCAAATTCAGGATGTAAGTTTATGATATAAACTGACTCCAGATGAAGGGTAGAAGAAGAATTAATCATACGGACTGACTCCGGATTCAAGGTACACTTTGAATTTTTAATGTGGAGTGACACCATATTTAGGGTTTGGAATCCACGATGTTGATTAAATCCAGGTTTGGGGCAGAGGATATAATCTGAATGGATTTAAGATCAGATTCTTTCCCTGAACTTGTCGAAATGTTCTCCATCTGACGCCTGGACCTCCAGCTGCTGAGATGAGCTTGTCTTGGCTTTAGATTTTGACCCCCCCGGTTGAGCCTTTTCTTTTCAGCTCTGTGGTTTTGACACATGGGAAATTTTGGCTTCTACCCTGAAACAACTATTAATAACGGGTATCGGTAACGTGGTTGCTACCTCTGGCCTGCCAGGATTCTCGCTGGCTTAGTCACGGCCTGCTTTCATTCAGACTTCATCAACGTTGGCCTCATTCAGATTCGATTGGCTAAAACTTATTTTTTTCAATATGAGTATGAATGAATGTAGAAGTCACAGCCAGCTGACTGCATTTATCTTCCAGTGATGTGATTCTGAAGCTACTTTTCATTTTCACAGTGACTGGCAAGATAGTTTAACCTGGCTTTGATCGTAGAGGAGATTTGCTCAAACATGGGAAGCTTCGGTTCTCCAAAGCTTTCTCCCATCTAAAATGCACAAAGTATGAAACTCAGTATTCAGTGCAGCAGTAAAGCTTAAATTGTGGTTCATCAAAGTGTGACTTTTTTTCTGCCATCGTTGTGTTTCTGTTGTCTCACTTCAAAGAGCAGCAAAGCTTTGCCTTCAGGTTTATGCAAAGTGTTGAACTTACAACATGATTCCAGCATTTAGCAGTAGAGCTACCATGTTTGGGGTTTAAGAAACCTGGTTACAGGATACAGTCTCATAAATCGAGGCATGAATATGACTTCTTCCTCCTACTTAGGACACTTGTGTCAGTGTAAACATCCTCATTGTCTACGAGGGTCACAAAAAACAAACTGTTGGAAAAAATGTTTAAACCTTCCTAAATTGTTAATTCATTGTATTATATCTTGTTTTTCTTTTTCTCATGAGTCATATAAAAAGTCCTGAGGGGAATGTGAATCTTTTTTCTTGGTTCATTCAGTCGGTGATTGTCTAATCGATGACTGAGCAACATCATACGCACAGCTCCACCTACAAACCAATCACTGTCAAATACAGGGTAATGCAGGCCACATATGTAAGAAAGTCACATGATGCTCTTTGGAGCGCTTGCATGATTGCAATATGAAACCAACATGATGAAGATATGAACCTTAGCTCTGACCAACTCAACTCAGCTGCAGTTCCTATAACGGCCACTAGAGGCTGGCTCCCAAAGCCAATTCCCATAGACTCCCATGTTAAAATGTTCAACTTTAAAGCAGAAATGAACATTTTTACAGCCTGCTACAGAAACATTTGGACGTCTAACGCTTGGATAATGAGTAAATATTTATACGAGTCACCTGTTTTTATTGTATTACCAAAGCTGTGCACCATTGAAGGTGTGTGCTATATGGTGACAGCCAAAAAATCAAACTTGAGTAAACCTTCTAAATGTTGCTCGACAAGCCAATGGGTGATGTCTGGTGGCCACGTCCATCTTTTATATACAGTCAGTGGTTTGGACTTTCCAGGCAGCTGCTGCATCGCTGCCAGTTAGTTTCAATACTATGAAAATCATCTTTGCAGAGGTTGAAATTCTGAAAGGTGAGCTGGGTAATCCATCATGGTTAATATTTCACTGCCTTTATTTTGTTGTCATGCTTTCATCGCTTGCTAATGTCTCTGTCATGCATACAGATGAAATTTGAGGCTGAGCTGCAAATAAAATGATCCTGTTAATGTCATAGGTGTCCAAAGCAAACCTTCAAGTCAAGTAAATCTCTACAAGCTGAAACCAGTGACTGCCTGAAAGGAAGGGGAATAAAGACAATTACAGCACTGATATAAAAAGACAAACATCTGGCTTTCTTGGTTCCTTTAACTTAATGATCTCCATTTTTTTCCTTTCCCACAGGTAAAAACATGCGATCCAGGACCTGCGCCATGGAAGGTCCAGATGATGGACACATCCAGCCCAGTAAAGGTTTCATCAAGCAGGAAGATGAAAACATGCCAGAGCTGACGAAGAGGAAGATGAAAGTTCACAGAGAGGAGAAGGATGGGAGGACAGGGGTGTCAGGCTCAGTGAAGAAACCTCAGAAAGCTGCAGAGAGCCAGAAGCCAGCAACACCAGATCTGTCCAAGAAGGACCTGCTTCACCTGCTGGGAGTCATGGAGGGAGAAGTTCAGGTATGAATGACATCAAAACATGGTCACATGACAAATCTTTTGTAAATTTGCCCCATTTTGTTTGCACCTTGCAGCAGTTGCATTGAAAAATCACCCTTTTTCTCTTTTTCCAATTTGATTTGATTTAATTTAACTGCACATTTGTGATTATGGTCATGAACATTTCCATACTGTACACTGATCACATGTTCATACGTATGTTCACATGCATATTAATGCACACCATCTGTACACATTTCTGTGTCTGGCAACCGACTTCATGCAAATCTCTAATGAACCGATGGTTTGAGCGCTGCCAACTGCATCTGAAAGGGGATATGTGCATTCAGATGGTGGTTGGTTAAAGTTCAAAGAAATGTCCTTATTTAATGAGAAAGCTCAGTAACTTGATTTGGTTTTTGACATTTGACCATGTTCCTTAAACTAAAGTGACTTGTTCTCATTCACGGAGCAAAAATTAGTTTGTCAAAGCCGCCAGTGTGGCTCATTAATACAGACGGCGAAGACTTAGTGGTCACTTTGAACCTGCTTTGTCAATCAGCAGGTTTAATCTTGTTTACAGGTCTAAAGACATGCATGTCAGGTTAAGTGATGATTCTTTATTGGTTGTGGATGTGAAGTAGATCAAGTGCTTAAAGAGTGCAGCGTTGCATGTATGTATAGTTAAATGTGGCTCATAGTCGAAAGCTCTTTGAGTTGTCTGATTGGTTAGAAAAGCGTTCTATTAACGGTGGGGTTTCATTACATCAAAGACTCCTCATTACTCCATTTGGTTTAAATGAATGTAGCCCTGAGCTGGAGGAGAGGTCACCAGGTGAACCCTTCCCAGAGTGGCACTGCCCATCTCCTCCAGGCTTCCACCTCATGTTTTATCTCTTATACCACAACCAGCAGGAGACTCTTTCTGCTGCTTCTTTTAGCCATTGGACAGCTGTTTTCCTCTTATCTGTAATTTAATGTAAATATGCACATAGCTTGAAAAGTGTTCATTATATTTAAAAACACATGCTCTGATAATCGTAGTGTATCTATGTCTGACTGAACTTCAGTCGTGCATGGAAACTGTCAACATCTGTTCATGTATGGGCTTAGCCATCATACCATAAGACAGTGATAATGTCAGCCACGGCTGCGGCGTTATACCTGCAGCACCTCTGAGAACATGTTGAACACCTGACTGAATCAGCTGACTCGGTCATAGTTTGATTACAGTAGGATCAGTTGTCTTAATAATTAATTGTATTGTTTGAGATGGTGCAGTAGTGCTTATTTGACAGCTCAGATGTCGTTTCAGCTGAAGGGTTGATTATTTCCTTTCTTTTTCTTTGCCTGAAGCTGTTTGGGGATGTGAAAGCCATAAATGCAGTGGAGTTTTTCATCATCACTGAGACATATTGATGTTTCACAGCGTGTGATGGGTGAGATTTTTGTGGAAACAGCCCACCAGCTGCTTCTGGGTTCCACTCTGATAATGATTTTCTAATGGAGGCACATTTATAAAGCTCTCTCCGGAGAGGCAGGATGCTGCTGCCTCGCCCTCTGTTTCCATCCTGCTCATCTGTTTGGGCGTGTTGAATATTTTCCATCAGGCAGAGAAAGAATCAGCACGGAGCGACATCTCACACAGGAAGAGCTGCTTTTGTTCTGCTTTGTTTCACGTGTCAGGTGCTCAGGAACAGAAAGTGGATCGAGATTTTAGACACAAAAGGAGAGTTTGCTGCAGCACGACAGAGCCAGAAATACACCAAACATCATCATGTGTTTTTTCCACTTCGATAAATCTCATAAATATACCTAAACTAACGCTGATCACATGCCACTACTGTGGATTAAACCTATATATATCTTATTCCTCTGAGCTCCGTTATCATCCAAGAACTATTAAAAACACATCAGTGAGCCGCACTCTCCCCTCGGGTGATATGATACTTCATCACTATGAACACACACACTGCAGTTTATTTAAACCAGACCCACATACAACCTCCCCTTGCAACAAACACTCACATGAGTATCAAATGCGGATTAACCGCTGAAAATACTCCCCAGCATACATGCTCTTTTTCTTCCTGTTTGAGAAAGGAACATTGCCAGGTTACCGGTGACCGATTTAGGGTCAGGCTTTGCTTTAGATCCAAGCTAAATAAGCACATTTTTAGCCATGACAAGAGCGTCCTTTTAAATAAAGTTTCATTTATGCATTTTGACCATAGACTGTAAATAAAAGATGGGTGTACCCACTATGATGTCATCCACTGGTTTCTAATCTCTGAGCAATTAAGCCTGAAATTAAAAATGATCTAAAAGTCACTGACAGCACAAACACGGTCCAGAGGTCCTGTTTAGCTGAGGTGAAGCCCAGCAGACAGCTAGCAGCTACAGCTAGGACACCAATCGAGTGGCCTCACGCCAACGTTCAAGCTACAACAGAATCCTAAGTTATATCGATTTTTAACTGAGCAGCAACTCCGGGAGCTGAAAAATTGAGCCAAAGTTAAAGTGAAGTTTCTCCAATGGCCACTAGAGGTCAGCTCCAACTGTGAGCCAGTCCCCATAGACTGTCAAACTTTACAGCAGAAATAAACATATTTACATGAATAAGCCTGCTGCATGTGGTCTCTATGAAAAGTTAATTTTTCTGGAGGTCGATTTTTTAAAACTCATCCACCTGGATTTTGTCACTACTTAAAGTTCAGGCCGTAGCTCCTTTGATTGACAGAAGGATGCTCATCCAGACATCTGTAGCCCCAAAAGTTGTAACTCACTTTTAGCACCAGTCTTGAGTGGACGTGTGGGGAAATGCAGTTTTTGGTGGGCTGTTTTCAGCTGCACACGCTGCAGTTTGACTTTCTGTCTTTCTGCTGTGATTTTGTGCTTTTCCTCACTGTTTGTCAGTTTGTGAACCTATCTTCATTTTTTCAGCCATTCCTCGTCTCTTTGAGTTTGTTGCTTTCTCCTTTAATTTAGTTTCTCTCTTGCTTACTTTCTGGACTTCTATTATGGATATTTATCCTGCTCATCTCAGCAGCACCATGCGTTGGTCTAAATAGCTCACTAGTGACCTGTAGGGTAAGGACAGAAAACAATAGGACAGAGTTTTGATGCTTTCTATGAGATCACAACTAATCTTCAAGATCCACAGCTGGCTGCAATAACAGCTGTATGAGATATACAAAGTAAGAGCACAACTCTGAAATAGATGTCACAGCATACACTGAGACGGTGGAGCAGCAAATTGCTGAGCCCTCTTTGGTGAAGCTGTGCGGATGTTTTAAATGGCTGTAACATAAAAACAGCTTTTTAAATCAATGTATATTTCCAGTGCTGTGAAAATAAAGGTGATTGTGATGCTTTTAATAAATGAAGCAGCTTTCAGGACTTGGCGTCATAGCTGTAGATCTGTGAAATGAAATGCTGCATGAAGCAAACAGTGCTCTCTGCTGGCACAAACCTGGAAGGTCAGGGATGAGACTGCACATAAAACTAGAAGGGGGTCTGCTCTGCCTCTTAGTTCCTGTCATGCGGATGCTGTTCAAACAGTGGCTGCTCGTATTAAACATGGCCAAAGTTTCAAATAATGATGTCAGTGTATGTGCAAATAATTCCTGCAGGGTTTTTCTATTTATATATGTCATACAGACCAGTTTAAACTTCTACGGACAGAAGCCCCTCCCATTTGCTGTTTAAACCTTCTGTTTACAACAGGGGTGGGCAACTCCAGGCCTCAAGGGTCAGTGTCCTGCAGGTTTTACATAACACCCTGGGTCAACACACCTGAATCAAACGATTAGTTTATTACCAGGCCTCTGGAGAACTACAAGACATGTTGAGGAGGTCATTTAGCCATTTGATTCAGCTGTGTTGGATCAAGGACACATCTAAAACCTGCAGGACACCGGCCCTTGAGGCCTGGAGTTGCCCAACCCTCGTTTACAAGGTCAGCCTATCAGAGAAATGTTAGCTTAAAGGGGGAGGAGTTAAAACATCTTATTTTAAGCAAATGATGACTAGAGGAGCAGCACCAAAGTTCGGTATAAAATAAAGAAAGATTATTTTGAACTGTGGATCATGCAAAGCTAGAAAGTGTAAGCAAGTAAACATGATATTATAATGCTTGTTACTGAAGCTGCTGGCAGTTGATGATGTTTTATTTTTTGTGTTAGTATTTTATTGGAGAGCTTATTTTAGATTAAAATGATCAAATCACGTGATACGTTTTATAATCTGTGTTTTTTGCATCATTCCAGCTTTTTTTGACGTAAAGGTGTTTTTATGCTGTTATATTTGGAGTCAGCTTTGTTTCATTCGGGTGTCTCAATGCTCTCTCCCTCTGTCAGGAATTGCTGACCAAACCTCTGAAAAGAAATATTCACAGTATAACATATGAACGAGGTGGATGTATGCAATAAGCCTTTGTTGTTGTGTCTCCTCAGGCCAGAGAGGACATCATCGGCCTGCTGAAGTCGGGGAGAACCCGTCCGGAGACTCTGGAGGCCCACTACGGCTCCGCTGTGCCCACCAAACCCCTGCAGGCCCTGCAGAGAGACGCCCTGCTCACCCACAGTGGCAGCAGCACAGACGACGTGTATGAGAAGCCCATGGCTGAGGTCAGTGAGAGATACACACACTGATAACTTTCATTTCATCATTTAAAAGGAAATGACAAGTTTTTACACTGGATCAGAGCAAACAGTGGAAAAAAAAAATGGAATAATCTCAAAGGTACTGAGCTATTTTAGGAATAAATAATACTAATAAAAGCAATTATTTGATGATACACTGTAGTAAATGAGACTGCGAACTGAACCTAAACTAAAAAGGAAATGTCGAGGCTTCGACTGTTGAATACATAGACAACACATGATTTAGAGAGGAAGGTGGAGTAACCACAGCCTGAAATAATGACCTCACTGTGCTCAGTCAGACACACACAGAGTAAATTCAACTTATATCCAGCTCTAAAACAGTTCTTGTAAAACTTTGGTTTGGAGTTCTTGAAAAAAAAAAGAAAGAGTGAAATTAGATCCTAAAGTGATTCTCTGGTGAGCCGAATGGCAGCAAAACCTGATTTTCCACGCTCAGTGAAATCCGCGGGTGTACTGGAGGAAAAAAGGCTGAACAAATGTGCAGTAAGCGTGACAAGTTTTGAATTGTGTGCAGAGAGTGTCTCCCACAAGTACAATCTAACCGTAACCACGGCTAATGTTTTGGGATATTGTGCTGGCAGATGCAGTGTCAGAGAGCGGGTTGTTGTCCATAATGAGTGTTGACACGTTTCCCCCTCAGTTGGACCGTCTGGAGGACAAACAGAAGGAGACGTACAGACGGATGCTGGAGCAGCTGCTGC
The DNA here is from genome assembly GCA_015106755.1 of Etia nguti. Taxonomy (NCBI): domain Eukaryota; kingdom Metazoa; phylum Chordata; class Actinopteri; order Cichliformes; family Cichlidae; genus Etia; species Etia nguti. The sequence goes on from VUQG01045663.1 coordinate 8,365, forward strand.
TGGCTGAGAAATGCCACCGCCGCACTGTCATGGAGCTGGACAACGAGAAGCGAAAGCATGCCGACTTCATCAACAAGAGCGACGACTTCACCAACCTGCTGGAGCAGGAGAGAGAGAGGTGAGTGCAGGCTGGCTGGACAAAAGTACCTGTTTTCTTTTAGATTGCTTACTTTTGCATGAAAAGGGCCCAAAAGTCTCAGATATTGAAGAAAAAGTCTGCTGTTAGTCTGCATTTTCCGCAATGCCAAAACCAACAAAACGTGTCCATCTCTAGACGTTTTCACGCTTTTGTCTGCCAGAGGCTCCAAACTCAAAGCCATGTGGTCCCTGAAGAAGATGAAAGAAAACGTTTAAAATCAGCTCAAACTATGAAGTTTGGTTTTAAAATGAAGCTGGAGGTGGATTACTGCACCCTTTATAAGCTGCTGTGAACTATTTTTTGCAGCGGATTAATCAACATTTTGTGGTCTTGTGAGCCAAAAACATAATGTATGACAACTAAATCTTTATTGCTTTTTAAAGTGATGCATTACTTTACCTACTTACATTTCTCTGCTTGTATTTATTCCACGGCGCCTGTCGTACCTGTTGCGCCTCTTTGTGTCCCCTTTCTGCCTTTGTGATCCTTCTTCAGGTTATTTCCTGTTTTATTTTGAAGGTTAGCTTTTGTCTCTCCTCAACTGATAATGAAAATGATAATAAGATGCCAAGAGCGCACGGACCAATTCAATTGAATTTTCAATTGAATTTTATTTATACAGCACCAAATCACAACAACAGTCGCCTCAAGGCGCTTTATATTGTAAGGTAGATCCTACAATAATACATACAGAGAAAAACCCAACAATGAGCAAGCACTTTGGCAATAGTGGGAAGGAAATACTCCCCTTTAACAGGAAGAAACCTCCGGCAGAACCAGGCTCAGGGAGGGGCGGCCATCTGCCGTGACTGGTTGGGGTGAGAGAAGGAACACAGGATAAAAGACACGCTGTGAAAGAGAGCCAGAGATTAATAACAAGTATGATTCAGTGCATAGAGGTCTATTAACACATAGTTAGTGACGAAGAAATACTCAATGCATCATGGGAATCCCCCATCAGTCTACACCTATTGCAGCATAACTAAGGGAGGATTCAGGGTCACCTGATCCAGCCCTAACTATACGCTTTAGCAAAAAGGAAAGTTTTAAGCCTAATCTTAAAAGTAGAGATAGCGTCTGTCTTCTGAATCCAAACTGGAAGCTGGTTCCATAGAAGAGGGGCCTGAAAACTGAAGGCTCTCCCTCCCATTGTACTTTTAAATACTCTAGGAACAACAAATAAGCTTGCAGTGCGAGAGCGAAGTGCTCTAATGGGGTGATATGGTACTATAAGGTCATTAAGATAAGATGGGGCTTGATTATTCAAGACCTTGTATGTGAGGAGCAGGATTTTGAATGCTGGATTTAACGGGGAGCCAGTGAAGGGAAGACAATATAGGAGAAATATGCTCTCTCTTTCTAGTCCAGTCCAGTTAACCTCTGGAAAGTCTGCTACCACTTATGTTTGTCTCTGTGGAACTAAAAAGGCTCATCATCAACTCGTGAGGTTGTCTCTAAAGAATGATCTCAATTAAAACTTGCAAACTCGCTGTAAGCGTTCATGGTGTGGTTTCAGATGGATTGTTTATGCTTGAATTTGCTGTGTATGGTAAAGGTCGTGCATTAATCTCTCCCTTGTCTTTTAAAAAATAAACACCCTGCTGTTAAAGTTGATTGCTCATCCAGGCCATCTGCTCTCAGACTCTGCCTCATTCTATCAAATGACCAGCAGGGGCAGCTCATCAGAACTCCAGTTGTTTATGGGAACACAATGCTCAGCGTATGTAGCTCAGTTAATGGCTTCGGTCACACAGGCCTACAAACCACTGTGCAATCTCCCTGGCAACCACTTGATTACTCGTTTTTCCCCTAGAAACCGGTGGGTTGCCAGGTGGTTGCCAACCAATCTCTAGGCCTGTGTGACTTAAATACAACATAAATTTGACCTTAGAGTGACAGAGGGTTATGCTCATTGACTAATGACTTGTCAATCATAAGCTCTTATCCAATGAGCATGCAGTAACCTCAGTTTGTCAGTCAGATCCGCCCCTCTGCATGTCACATCCTGTTTCAAAACGCTTAGCTGGTGGTGGGAAAAACGCTCCGCTTAAGACTTCATGACGTGACTTAACTGACTGAGGGGTGACTATGATTATTTTTTCATATACGTTCAGTTTCTGTTGGTTTTTCCTCCTGTGTTTCTGATTGTCTGCTCCACCTTAACTGTTTCCACCTGTGTCTTGTTTCCTGTGTACAGCTGCTCTCCTCCTCTTTGTGTTTGTTGGATCATCTGTGTTCCTGTTAACTTTGTCCCCAGTGTGGTTTTTGGATCTTTGTTGATTTGTAAATTAAGCTTTTCTGCTTTCTTTAGTTAGTTGCATCTCCACAAATCCCTCACCTCACAATGAGGGTTTTTCTTTCAGTAGTTTTAAGTATTGGGACAAAGCTGATAGTAAAGTGTGTGAAAACGAGGCCATGTAGCAGAAAAATGTTGGGGTTCTACTGTAGGAAGCAGTATAGCTGGGACTACACCGTCAGGCTTACAAGCCGGTCCATCTCTGCTTTGGTTACCTGCTAAAAATGAAACTTCAACTGCTCAGAGAGGGTCAGCGTTGCTTTCTATTGAACTTTGATGTCATGTGGCTTACAGAAAAAACCCTGAAGTTCATTGTTTGTTTTAAAAATTTGGTGATGCAAGTGCCTATGGACAACACACACACACAGTGTTGTTAAAGTATCCTGCTAAAAACAAAGAGAGAATGGAAGGATCTGCATCACAGATGTTTCTCAGAAAAACTGTCATCATGAGCTGAAGCTGCTCAGCTCTGCTTAAGAAAATCCCAAACTTTTCATAGAAAAACTTAAATTTCAATCCTGAACTGAGTGCGCTTGGTTTGCCGTGCTGAACAGTTTCAGCTTCTAGTCACACTCATCAAACTAGAAGTGCTCATCACTCCTTTTTGTCCCATCTCCCACACGGATTTTTTAAATTTGGGGCGATCGTGGCAGTTTGTCTTGTAATCGGAAGGTTGCCGGTTCGAGCCCCGGCTCCGACAGTCTCGGTCGTTGTGTCCTTGGGCAAGACACTTCACCCGTTGCCTACTGGTGGTTGTCAGAGGGCCCGGTGGCGCCAGTGTCCGGCAGCCTCGCCTCTGTCAGTGAGCCCCAGGGCAGCTGTAGCTACAATGTAGCTTGCCATCACCAGTGTGTGAATGGGTGGATGACTGAATGTAGTGTAAAGTGCTTTGGGGTCCATAGGGACTAAGTAAAGCGCTATACAAATACAGGCCATTTACACATAACATGATTTTTTAGGTAGATAGTGGTACTAACAGAACAAACAGGAAGTCTGTGCTTCATTTTTAGCAAGTGAAACTCAACTTTTATATAGCTGTTGGTCTGTTTCTTGACAGTAATTAGCAGATAACTGTTTTTGTACCTGCACATTTTATGACTGCAGCTTTCTAACCAGGTTTGATAGGATAAGCACTCACTCTCTCTTTAAATGTGGTTATAAAATCAAGCAATGGGTGGCACTGTGGTGTCTTTGTGTCCATCCTTTATAGTCTGATCGGAGGCCTTATCTGTACAATAAGAACATGTTTTTTTTTGTTTCTTTGTTTTTGTTTTACAAAATGGAAAATTGATTTTTTTTTCTTTCAGTTTGCAATGATCACTAAATCCAACTAAATAGCTGGTGTAAAACTATTTAAAAAAACAAGGAAATGATGACTGAAAAGGTTCAAATTCCGGCTTTATGAAATTTTGCACATTGTGATTCACGTCTGGGCTGCTTATTGTTATGAATGCTCCAAATAAAAGCAGAATTTATGATGATACAGTAGGTTTTAAACATGGTGGAAAATGGTTGTCACTTGTGAGCTTTTTTGGTTTTGGAAAGTTGAACTCTGCCCTCCCAAAGTGAGCATCAGAAAACATGTGCAGTGATCTGATAAGGTCTTTGTTTGAGGCGTGCTGATGCCTCCAGTCACTGACCTCCATTATCCAACATCAAAACAGCCCAAATGTGGGAGATGGCAGAAGAGCTGCACAATAGAAGATTGCAGCTGCTCCTCACGCTCCATAAAACCTCATAACAGCCTGAATGTGAAGAAATGCTTCACTGGGTCTCAGATCTGTCTGCATGGCTCATAGCAGCATCTTTCTGCTTACCTTCATATCTTCAGTGATGGTTTAAAGATCATAAATATGTGTGATACTGGCTGTCTTCATCATTGTGGGGCCTTTTTTTTTCTTCCTCATTCACTTTGTTCTCATCAGCTTTCCTTAAGATGCTGATAAACTGATTTAACTGCAGAATGTTGGTTTTCTCAGAAAATGGTGGCGGAGGAGACCAAAACAAGAGTTAAAAGAGAGTGAATGTTACTCCAAATTAACATTCAAGTAAACAATATAGCTTAAAAAAAGAGAAAAGACCATCTAAATGAATTAAAGTCTGAAGCAGTGGTGGAGTGCCTGCTCGGTGGTCTGCACGTTGAAGACCTGAGGTATAACAGTGAAGATGTTTGGGGGTGTTTGGTTTTTTTTTAGTTTTTTTTTTTTTAGAGAGAGCTATTGGTTCAGTTTCATGGTCGTTAGGAAGTTTTCAGACTCTCTGTGTCTCTAACGTTGCCCTGATCTCACCTCTCCGCTCGCTCCGATAACACATTCCTGCTGGCTGCAGTCAGCGTGTGGATTCGCATCACCAACACGGCGACCCTGAACACCGAGGGTGATGTCATTCCCAGCAGAGATCCCGCTGGCCGATTACAAGGCTCTGTTTGCATAACAACGGTCACAGACCACTACTGCTACACAAAATAAGTGTTGAGAGACTAGCTTATGAATCTGTTGACTCTGGAAGACCCCCACCAAAAACAAGCGAAGATCCTTCAGTGAAAACATGTCCACCACAGTGCACCAGCAGGGTTTACATCCATTTACTTTGCGCTACGGCTCAGCATTTTGCTGAAAAACCTGCCATTTAGAGACTTCTAGACTTGATCTAAACAATAAATTTATTTCATTTGGCTAAAATCAAACAAACCAGGGCTGCAACCAACCAAATGTTTATTAACTAATGAAGGAAGAAATGTCCAAAAGGTTGTGATGTAAAAATGAACTTTACCTCACAGAATCCAAGTTCCAGCTCTTGTTTTGGTCTCCTCCGTTGCCTGCTCGATGATTTTCATTTATTTATTTTTTTATTCATGGAAACGACTTGTCATCATGACTTGTATATACTATAGAAATACAAATTTCGGTGGCTTTAATGAAGAGGAAAACTGTTATCCACCATAATATCATCGATATGCATCGATTCCTCATTTTTAAGCATGCTTTGAGGGGTTTTTATGTCATTTAAATGTAATTTTATCAGTGATGGGGGAATGCAACAGTATCGGCAACATGGATTTCTCAGTTTTCATCATGACCACCCAGAGGGCCCTGAGCCCAGTGTGGTTATGGCTTAATGTGGTTTGAGACATCGGTGTTTTGACCGATAAATCAGGCTTGTCTTTAGAAAAATGTACTTTTGATTCTCTGTAATTTCACAGTGGTGGAGATTTTCCAGTTTGTGTCAGAACTTGAACTGTGCCTCCTCTATATCAAAGCGCTCCCGTTGACTCGTCTGTTCAGCATGTTAATGGTAATTACTGCAACTATTATTAGCTTGAGATCAGCATCTCCTGGTCCGATGTTTGCTGTGGGCTCAGCCCGGCTCGGGTTTATGGTTGTTTGGGGCTCTCTTCCTTCTCTGTGACAGGCTTCGGTTAGTGCTGAGGCTATGAATAGACCCAAACACAGAGAGAGGCTTTCTGCAGAGCCATCATCTGCCAACAAGGCAGTAATGACAGATAATGTGTCCTGTGAGCATGGAGGAGCAATCACAGTAAAATTTGGGAGGAAGGGAAGAATTTTAATGTGCAAACACGCATTCAAAAGCTGCACTTTATACAATTTGAATCTGAAATGAATTTGTTTTTAGTCTAAATGGTGTAAAAGCCTCAGAGCTTTTCTCATGTAGGCTCAGGATGGATGGTTGATATCTAAATGGATGTTCAAAGCAGTGAACACTCCCAAGATGGTTAAAACCAGGGCTTTTCAAATATTGGGGGTGCAGCAGGTGAAGTGACACTTCAAACCTGGTGGACCTCTTAGCTAACATCGGCAGCAGGATTGCTATGCTCGCTAACCACAGATGGTCAAAAAGATGGAGGTGAAAAGTTAAGGTAGAAGTGTCTTGAACTTGAAGGACATTGCAAAAAGACTTCAGCTCTTATACAAGTCTCTGGCCTTCAGTAAAAACTTCTTAATCTTACAAAATATGATTTTGTATTTCACCAAGATTTATTAAAAAAAAAAAAAATTGAATAAAAAAATGTAAACCTTATAAATAAACATTTGCTTGCTGGATGTTGGGATTTGAGGGATTGGCACAGAGTCTGCAGTGATGTGAATGCTGCGTTGAAGGTGAAGCTGTGGATTTTACTGGTTATTGCACGTTTCCAGTGACTGGAAGAACGAGACTGTGGATGCAAGCGGTGCTTCCTGTCAAGGATGTCTGGACTCCTCCTTAGACATCGGGTCAGAAGCTCAGAGTAGAGCTCCTATTCTACTTTAAGGAACCAGCGGAGGTGGTTCAGCATCTGACCTGGACACCACCCAGGTGAGGTATTTTAGGCATGCTGAGTTGGGATGAGGCCTGGTGGCAGTCACCAGAGAGATTGTATCTCTCTGGCTGATGGACATCTCGGTGACCCCCCCCGCCAGCAGAGCTGGAGGAGTTGGTTGATCTGAGTGTCTTTGCTTAGGCTGAAAAGACAGGGAAAGGGTAGATGGGGTCATTTACCCTAGACTTAGACTGCATAGTGTAGGTGGAAGTGAAGTCTGGCACAGTAAAGGTCACATTAAGACTGAGGAATTAAGAACTGCTTCCATCTGAAAACAGGAGCCGTGTCCTGTGCAGGCTGTGCTTAATCAACATGAGAATCGATAAAGCATTAGATCTTTGAGCAGAACTTATTAAAAGTCCTTGGTGATATTAATCCCTAATCACATGAGAGTACTTCCTCATTTTCCTCCAGTATTTCCTCCACTGAACGGCAGGATAGGCATTTGCTTTGTTTCTGAACTTTAAAAAAAAGAGATTAAATTCATGGTTTTTATTCATTTAAAATACGGAGCTGAGAAAGCGATTTCCCAGATCTCCAAATTACAAACATCCAACAAAAGTGTAAGTATCGAAGCCACAAAACACAGGCAGTTACTGTACAGTGTGGCTTCTTGTTCCTGTGGTATTTATGTATCACATCCATTTGGAATAATGAAGAGCTGTAAGCATCTGTAAGCTCTTTGCACTGCTCATATTTGGCTCATTTAGCAGCCTCTGCAGTGCAAACCACATGCCTTTCTGTCTGACACACACACACACACACACACACACACACACACACCCTTTAGCCACTATGGAGAAGTATATTATTATATCCACGTCCTTTCCCTTTGCACGATACCAGGGGATTATAATGAGAAAGGCCGTGCAACTCTGGCATTGTCCTCTCCCAAACAAAAACTCCCGCCTTGCATTGTTGCCTTGTTTCTGTGGAAACGCTGCAGGGCTGCATGGTGGGTAGCAGAGGGTTAAAACTGGAGCCAAAGTAAAGATGAGGAAAAAGAAATCTGAACTTGAAAGTGGACACGTTATGTGAGTTATGTCACCTGCTGTCCAGTCGTGCCTCCTTCCCCAGAGGGAAAGCAAAACAGTGAAGAAGACTTGAACCTTTCCTCCTCCCCTACTTTGGTGTCCAAACAAGGGCAGGGCCTCTGTGTCCATATATGGATGGGTGGATGACATCACCATCCAGCAGAGCGGTGCTGTTTAGCACGACATCCACCTTTTTCATTGTCCTCCGATGAGCTGTTTGGAATGTGATGCCTAATTCCCAGCGGAGTCGGGGCCCCTCCTTCCTTCCCTTCCCTCTCTGACCCCCCAGGATACGCTGAGCAGCAGTCTGGCTCCTGCTCAACTTTTAAAAACACCCTCAGAGATGGATCAGCCTGCACTGCAGCCCAGCTGGTGGGTAAGTTCAGTTTGGAGGGGGAGAAGTTTTTGACCCTTGAGGATAAAGTTGTAAAGGTGTTTGCCTAGAGGTTGGAGGTTTGGTTTTTGATCCAGAGCTCGGCTGATGCATCCCAGTGTCTGATGTAACTGCTGTAACCCGTCTCTTTCAGACCTGCAGGGACTCCTGCAGAGATCAGTTAAACATCTACAAATAAAAGCTCAGTTCTCAGTTTCGTAGGCCACTCTGCAGTGTTGTGCTGCTGTGCTGATGCCATTTTTAAATCTGTGAAATTGCTCCATTTACCTTCCCGTCTTTGCAAACTGTGTTCAGAATAAAAATGAAAGGCAACTATTAGTTTGTAATTTTTAGGGGAGATGAGGTGAAAATGTATCCACACAGAATGGAAAATGTTTGTTATTAAAAGGAAAAGTTCTGCTCAACTTGATCTACTTTACAAACTTGCAGAGGTAAAACGATCCTGGATTAAAATGACATGAAAAAAGGAATTCATAACTACAAGTAGACCTAAAAAAATTATTTTTCTCACTTTTAAGAAACTAAAAACTTAACTAAAATCAGTTTTGTGCACTTACAAAACTAAAGTACAATATACAAATGACAAATTATCTATTTGATCAGAAATACGAGCTTTAGGAGATGCAGATGATGCTTGAGACTTGCATGTCCGGATGACTGGGATGGCTGTGTGTTTTATAATGCCTCTTAAGAACATCTTATATATTGCCCGTAGCTGTGTTTACATGCGTACACATTTGAGTATATAATAATTAATATTTTTTTTGTTTGTTTTTAAGGAAACAAATACAAACTACATTTAAAAACTGCAAACCCAATGTAGCAACTTACTGAAAAATTAAATTGGCAAAAATTAAACTGCCATCTCATAGCTGGCATTCATGCACTTGGATGTTTTTGGACTACAAGCCCAGGAATATTACAATTGAATTGGCTTTTTTTACTCTACAAAAAATTCATGTTTGGTCCATGAAAGCAAGTGCTCCAAAGTTTTTAGCAGAGATCAACTAAGATCTTTCACCGTCTTTGTTTTTCAGACTCAAAAGGCTTTTGGAGCAGGAGAAGGCTTACCAGGCTCGTAAGGACAAGGAGCACAGCAGAAGGCTAGAGAAGGTCAGAGCAGAACTGGTGAAGCTCAAGTCCTTTGCCCTGATGTTGGTAGACGAGCGGCAGCTGCACATCGAGCAGATCGACCAGCAGAGCCAGAAGATCCAGGATCTCACTCAGAAGCTCCAGGAAAAAGAGCAGCGACTGGTGTCTGTCAGCGACACCGCCAAGGAGAGCAGCCAGAAGGTCCTAAAGCTGGAGGCTGAGCTAGAGCAGAGAGCAGCAAAGTTCACACAGGAGCACGAGGAGATGACCGCCAAGCTGGCTAACCAGGAGTCCCAGAGCCGGCAGCTGAGGCTGAAGCTGGCTGGACTGACACGCAAGATTGAAGAGCTGGAAGAGAGCAACAAAGTCCTGCAGAAATCAGAGGAGGACCTACAGGAGCTGAGGGAGAAGATCAGCAAAGGGGAGTGTGGGAACTCTTCTCTCATGGCCGAGCTGGAGAATCTGCGTAAGAAAGTGTTGGAGATGGAGGGCAAGGATGAGGAGATTACCAAAACAGAGACTCAGTGCAGGGAGCTGAGGAAAAAGCTGCAGGAAGAGGAGAACCACAGCAAGGAGCTGAAGTTGGAAGTAGAGAAACTCCAGAAGAGAATGGCTGAATTAGAGAAACTAGAGGCAGTCTTTAACAGGAGCAAAACGGAGTGCTCACAGCTTCACGCAAACCTGGAAAAAGAGAGACGTGTCGTGAAGGATTTGGCCGGTGAGCTGGAGACGGTGAAAACCCGGATGAAGGAACTCGAGTCCTCAGAGTCCAAGTTTGAAAAGGCAGAAATGACCCTTAAAGATGAGCTCATGAAGCTGAAGTCCTTCACGGTTATTCTGGTAGATGAACGCAAAAACATGGCAGAAAGACTCAAACAGGAAGAGCAGAAAAGTGATGATTTAAGTAAGATGTTCAAAGCAGAGCAGGGGAAGGTGACAGAGGTCACAGAGAAGCTGATAGAGGAGAGCAAAAAAGTTCTCAAATTTAAATCGGAGATGGAGATCCAGGTAACGACGCTTACCAAAGAGAGAGACGAGTTAAAGAATAAACTGGCAGGTGAAGAGGAAAAGTGTAGGGAGCTAAAAGGCAAGCTGAGTGGGATGAAGATGAAGATAGACAGACTTGAGGAGACGGAGAGGGAAATGCAGAGAAAGTGGGCCAGTGGGGAAAATAACCAAAATCCAGAAGAAGATAACAAAGTAAGAGAGCTCACGCTAGAAATCGAAAGACTGAAGAGCCGGCTCAAACATCTTGAGGTGGTCGAGGGAGATTTGATGAAAACCGAAGATGAGTATGATCTGCTCGAAAAGAAATTCAGGACAGAGCAGGATAAAGCAAACACTCTCTCAAAGCTTCTGGAAGAGATGAAAAGTCAGATTGCCCGAAACAAAGCCATAGAGAAAGGGGAAGTCATGAGTCCTGAGGCTGAGCTAAGAATTCGCTGCAAGATGGAGGAGGCCAAAACCAAAGATCTGCAGGCAGATGTTCTGGCTTTAAAGGAGAAAATCCACGAGCTGATGAACAAAGAGGACCAGCTCTCCCAGCTGCAGGTTGACTTCTCTGTCCTCCAGCAGAGGTTTATGGAGGAGGAAGAGAAGAATAAGAGCAAGAGCCAAGAAATGCAGAACCTCAACAAGGAGCTCGAAGCCGCCAAGCGGTACAGTCGTGCCTTGAGGCCCAGCATGAACGGTAGGAGGATGGTGGATGTACCGGTCACCTCCACAGCCGTCCAGACAGATGTGATGGCCAGCGAGCCCGCAGAGGATGAGACGGCAGCGGGCTTTATCCGGAAATCAGTTCTTGAGGAGAACCACTTGATGAGTAACCTTAGGCAACACTGTCTCAAGAAGCCGACAGTTCTCGAACGATACCCTCCAGCTTCAGCGGAACTTGGAGCCAAAAAGTCTTGGATACCCTGGGTGAAAAAGAAGGAGGCCATCACACTCACTCAAACCACTCCTGAGAAGACCAACGGGGTCTCTTCGCTCCATCCACCCGAGGCAACCATGTCCCAAAAACCGGGCCGGCCACTTCATATCCGAGTGACGCCGGATCACGGGAACAGCACTGCCACCTTGGAGATCACCAGCCCTCGAGCTGAAGATTTCTTCTCCAGCACCACCATCATCCCGACTCTCGGTCTTCAGAAACCCCGCATCACGATCATCCCTAAACCCACGACCGTGACCTCAAAGGCCAAAACCTGTGACGGAATGGAAGGTCTCAATCGAGCCAAATCTCCTGTCACAATCACCACCATCTCCAGAGCAAAGAGTCCAGAGAGGAACGGCGGGAGCAGCCATCAGTCACCGGTGTCCATCATCACGGTCAGCACCACCCCTGTGGCTGAAGCGTGTGCTTTATCTGAGCCTCACGAAGTTTCCACAGGCTGCACAGTAATCAAGGTGACCCCAGAGAAGCAGCCTGGACTTGCACCTGTCAGGAAATACAACAGCAACATCATCACAACGGAGGACAACAAGATCCACATCCACCTGGGTCCACAGTTTAAGAGGCCGTCTGAGGCGTGCAGCAGTCCTGTGCTGACACTCAGGCCAACTAGCCTGAGTTCAGAAAGCAGAGAAACGGGAACAGTTCTCCGCTCTCCACGCCAAGCCTCGGTGGGGAAAACCACTCCGAGCAAAATGACAAGCAGCATAACGATCACGCCCATCACCTCGGCCGCCTCCAGGCCGACACAGTCAGTGGTGAGATCATTAGCTCTAATGACCTCCATCTGTCTCTCTCCCTGAATACACACCTAGAGGCATGAATATCTTCCTCTTTGTTTCCAGCGATGTCTGAAATGTTTCTAATTTTTTGCATTTCAGTTCCTTCTGAAATGTTTCAAAATGAAATCAGGTGGTCTGTGCTTCCTAGATAGCACTCTGTCCAGGTATTAAACACTGAATTTGTGAATATATAAGCTAAACTAACCCCAGAATGATTTACCCAGAACTGCTCATCACTGTAAAGAGGCTTTTCCTACACAAGCACAAATTTACAAACTGACAAGTTAAAGCAGCTACTGAGCATTGAAGGTGTTTGACTTTTGAGCACTTAAGATTTACATTTACCACCACCCCAACAAACTGGTGTGAAAAGGTCCAGTAAGCGCTGATTTGGTCAAATCAATACATTCAGGTGAAAATCAGGTTTTGTGGACATTCAGGTTAAACTGCTAAACAATTTAACCTGAAAAGATATCAATAAATGTTTAAATGAGGTTTTATACAGTATAGAATCAGTAAGAAAACGGTACACCTGTACAACTGAGACACAAAGAAGATCCCGATGACTGCTGGTCTGATAGACAAAGGAAAAAACTAATGTCACATTTAACAATGCTAAAAACTAAACAGCTGATTCCTAAAAGTGTATTTAAGTACAACCAAACCACTCCCTTAAATATGCATAACTTTAAACCTTTGGACAGTTTAAATGGGTGTGTTAGTAGTTGTTATTTTAACCTTTGAGTCTGACTGACTCCCCGTTAGAGCCAGCCTCAAGTGGCCACTACAGGAACTGCAGTTTTCTGGTACTTTGGCTTCATTTTTCGGGCCCAGAGGTGCAGAATGATGAACGCCAGCTGCAGTGAACTACATAATATCACCATATAACAGAAATGGAAAAGTTATCACAAAGCAATACAAAATTCAGTGTACTTTATGTTCTTAGTGGTTAGGAGCACGATCCTACACGATCAGTATCCTGTATCAGTATCCTGATACGTATCAGGGCCACCAAAAGCATGCTTACTGTGGAGCTCACATTCTCACCATCCCTGCTTCAGTGAAATCAGTGACACAGTTAATAAACGATTAAAAGATCCTTGTCTCTGTCCCATGCTGGTTTTGTCTTTTCTTTTTTCTTCTTCTAGCCCAGTGCAGATGTGCAGTGTAGTCGGAGCGCCGCCACACGGATCCCTGTGTCAAAAGGTATGAAACCAAGCAGCAAGGCGGTCCTGGGCGTGTCCACGGTGACGAGGTTAGAGTCACGGGCGGAGAGCCACGCGATGAAAATCGAGCTGAGGAAGCCGACCGTGTGCGGCTCAGCCTCTGCGGCAGCAGGAAAGAGTTGAGGGCCGGTTCACCACCAAATCCCCAAATCTGCTGCCAGATTAGAGACGCAGAACACATCTGTGTGCATTCACCATGGGACTGTGTGTGATGTCGCCTTTTACCACAGCTTAGCTTTACAAACATCATTTAATGTGCTACCACTCATGTTTTCAGATAATATTCATGTCATTTGAACGGCCGGTTAATTGCATGAGAAAGCGTTGCTGATTTGATTAACTCCATCTCGCTGCTCCTTCGTAGATGGTTCAGATTTTTAATGCCATCATCACATTTTTATAGCATGTGTTTATTTCACCGCAGCTCGTGGAGGTTTCCGGTGACCGAGGCGCTGACTGTGAATTGTTTGTGACACGCACCAAAATAAAAACTATTTATCTCTGAACCAAGTACGGCTGTGCTTCGTAACTTCCATCTTTGTGACTGCGTGGTGCCCGTGCTGCTTCCCAGAACACTCCCGGCCAACCACGAAAACTAATTCTCTGAACTTACTTGATTCTACAGCCTGTATAGAAGTGAAAATGCATTTCATGTAAGATGTTTGTACTCCTCACCTTTATGTAGCCTGGATTTTCCCTTCATCACAGGTGTGCAGAGTAATGGTTTCTTATTCCAGTTTTAACTGAAGTGCATTTGGGAATGTGAGCAGTTGGAAAGATGCATGTGGACCTCAGCCTGGGAAGTAAAGAAAAACAAGAATAAAGTTTAGACACTAAAGATAATTAAAGTTACCCGGTAAAGGGATTTATCGTCAGGGTTCACTGCATCAAGTTGCCTGCTGTAAATACTGGTACCATGGAAACGGAGAGACAAGGTACATCATGAGTTGGTGACCTGTGAGTTCCTTTGGCTCTAATGGGATCATTTACTAAATGAGCATCATATATAAATAGCAGCTGAGATCATAAACTCATCAGGAAAGTGTTCACCTGGGTGAAGTCGGCCCATTTCTCATAGACTTCTTTTTGTAATCACAGGAGTCGCCCCCTGGTGGCCATTATTCAGAATGGAGGTTTCCACACTGGCCTCCTGTGAGCGTTAGTCCACATTGTGAGCGTTCACCTCCTTCTTGTGGACAAGTGCACATAAACAGACTTAGCTGAGATTCACTCGAGCAAGAAACTGATCTTATTTAGAAATCTGACATCTCTAAACTGCCTCAGTGAGGTAGCAGCAGCCTCACGCTTCCTCTAATGATTGTCTCACTGCAGGCTGAACAAAGTAACAAACACAATTACCTGCTGACTGTGTAATCTGCCAGGAGACGTGGAGAGAGAAGAAATGCTGTGATCTGAACAAGCAACTGTGCTGCCACTTAATTAGAGTGAATCAGGAAGATGGAGAGTGTGAGATATGCTGATCTAAGGAGGAAAGAGGATGATGGCAGGATATTAAAGACTGCAGCTAGGAAAACAGGAGGGTAAACATGATCTATCACAGAGCCTGCCGCTCAGAGATTTTGTTTTGGGGGGATCAAGTCCTTCCTGGGAACAACATCAGAGGCTGAACAGGATTATGAAAATCATAGCTGGGCTGAGCCGGGCACGCACCTCAGAGAAAATGGCTTGGAACCGACATGCAGGACTTTTCTGCTGCAGTCCAGCCGCAGAGCTGAAAAACTGCTGGGAGTGGGCCGGCCATTACAGTGTCTAACAACTAACAATCATTTACAGCTCTGACTCATCTGATTGTGTCTTCTTTTACTCATTCATGACTAGATTTATATAATATATCCAACTATATCCAGGCTACACTCAAATAAAACAGAGAGAAACACCAAAATCGACAGATTCATCAGTATATATATGTCATCACTTTATTTAATGCACTGGCTCTTATAAAGTGCTCTATTTACTTTTTTTTTTACTCTATTTGAGCACTTGGAGCCCTTTATACATATTTCACACCCTTTCATACACATTCACACTCTGATGAGCACATCAAGAGCAACTCAGAGTTCAGTATCGTGCCCAAGGATACCAGGGATTCAACCACCAACCTTCAGTAGATGACCCGCTGAGCCATAACCACGCCTGATAAACAGACTTATTATCATAATAAGATGACATAAATAAAATTGTCAAGAATTGAAAAAGAGTGAGAGCTAGTCTGAAGCAATACAGCGGCTTTTAAAACCAATCCAGAATCTAACAGGTAGCCCCTTTAGGCCCAGTGTAGGTGCAATTTGTGCTCTTCTATTTATGTAAGTCAGCACCCATGCAGCTGATTTATTGCACTCCTCAGCAACCCAGAGAGCAGGGCAGGACAGGAGTCTGGACTCCTGTTATATAGCGTGTTTCAGTCGCTCTGATGCATGCTATTATAACCTGCAGCAAAGCCACTGCATCGCTTTAGTGGAGGTGAGGAATTTTTTACAGTTTTTCCAGACTTTAGATCAAGGTGACAATATTTTCATGCCAAAGAGAGCAGGACGCATTTTTGATTTTGTTACCTGAGACAGATATAGAGATGCTCTAATCTCACAGATATTGTGCTGTGGTTATTTTTCAGATATTTCTCCTCCTGCATTTTCTTCTACTGATTGATCTTCTTACACCCTGTGCACATGTGAATTATTCAGTAACTCAACTTTATTTATGAAGCACATTTAAAACCAACTGATGCTGACAAAAGTGTTGTAGAAAAGACAAAATGGACAAAAATAAACAGGATAATAGATAAAAAAAAAGTACAGAAAACACAAAGAGAGCTGCATCTGCTGATGGGTGCTAAACATATAGCTGTGGAAGACAAAGAGATAAGAGACACAGTGAACAGTGTCCATCCATCCATCCATCCATCCATCCATCCAGTCCTTAGTTCCTGTTCTAAGTAGACCCTTTCTTCATGTAAATATAATAACTGGCATTTTAACTAAAAAATAATCACTTTCTTTATCATTATTAAGTTACGGGTCGAACAGCAAGTAAATGGTTTCATTTATGTAAGCTGTAAGTTTAAAACAAGTTAGAGGTAGAGCTCGGACAAGACCAGTAACAAAGCTGTGTTTCATTTCTAAAATCTTTTATCCATATGAAACTGCCTCCTGCTCTAAAGTGGCCTCAAAACATTGCTGAATAAAGGATGAAGATGATAATCAGTGATCTGAAAAATGAGTTTGATGAGCTGTCTAAGGGGAGCGTGATGACTCAAATGAAGGTTTTCGTGTCTGTGTTTTCTCCACCACAGGTTCACTGATGGACGCTGGCACAGTAAACTGGCGCCGCTGATCCATGAAGAACGATGAAGATGATGGGAGACTTTTAACAACAAAAACAAGAAAAAGAAAAAAATCAGAAGCTTCGGTACAGGATGCAAATAGTCACACCTCCCACTTCTGATGACCCCCCCGCCCCACACAGACACCCCCACCCCCCTCTTTGTACTCTTTTGTGATCACAAACAAATACCTTCCATTAGAGGAATAAATAAACACCATAAAATGGAATTATTATTATTTGGTGGCTTTTTATCTTTTATTATAACAGGAAAGCCGAGAGAGAGAGGAGTGGGAAAACACTCAGTTAATTCAGATGTGGGGCTTGGCTCATTTGTATCTGCTCAATCCAGTGAGGTGGACTGGCACGCTGTTTTACCTGCTTTAATACATTTTAAATGACAAATATTCAAAAGTTTTAAAGTTTAAAAACACATTTGAGGCTTTTGAAGTTACATTTATGATTATTTGTCATCAAATCTTTAACAATGTTAGACCATATTGCCAGGCAGGAGCAGAGGAAGGTTTCAGAGAAGATTCATGGATGTAGTGAAAAAGGACATACAGAGGGTTGGTGTGAAAGAGAACGATAAGGTGAGATAGGATGATGTCGAGGCACTGTGGTAATCCACTGTGGCAACCCTTAAAGGAAGCAGTGGAAAGAAGAAGAAGTTTTTATTTTATTTTTGCTAAATCAGTTTTGAAACATACATGAAATTAAATTAAAAAACAAACAAACAAACCTGTTTTGAAAGTTGCTAAATATCCTGCAGTTAGACATGAAGATAATGAATGACATACAGTGTCTCTGATGGTTTATTTGCCATATTATTTATGTGGATAGAAACATTTGCATACAGTGCTTGGAAATTTCAATTCGAATCCTTGAACATCTTGCTTTTTGCTATTCTTTTTCAATATACATGATGTATGCTGTTTGAAGCCTATGTGATGGCTTTCTGAGACTTCATTCACACACACGGATCTTCTCAGTGAAGAACTTCTTCATATTGATAGAATTAAATCTGTCAATAAAATTCTACCAACAGTGAGATTAAAGACTTTTTTATTTCTAATTTTCGATGTTTTATGACAAATAACGATGCCTTTAAGTGATTCACCTAAATCTTAATTTTATCTTTAGAAATTGAAACCAATACTTCGCCATTCCATCGAGAAATAATAATAAAACCATTGCTGTATCACTCGTAGCATAGAATAATTAGTGTGGATGCCGATTAAGCATCCACAGTATTGTTCTTCTACTTTTCATCTTCCGTACATTTTTCACCGTCTGTCTCCTTCAACACTGTTCAGCTTAGAAAAACCATTCAACCACCGTTAGATTCCTCTTCTTTTGGACATGTGTGCTTGTGTTTTTCTCATTTTTAAGTTTTATATTTTTTTTAAATTATTTAACTTTAGTCAACAAAAAATTATAATGTATTTCAATGGGGAGAATGTTCAAATCGTCATTCAACTTACTCGTCTTTCAACTCTAACTACTTCCACATACGTTGACCGACAGATTCAAACCATTCAAACTTTAAAATGAAGCCGAGACATTGAACTATTCAGCTTGTATTTATCTTTTCATATCTTTTATACTTTTTCCTCAGTTCCAGTTTAAGTTCATGCTTTTTTTTCACCCATTTCAGAGTTTATAATGGATGTGTATGGGACGGAATGTTGGCAATTGGAGTGAGAGCTCCAACTGACACAGTGGCAGAAGGGAAAAAAATTATCTTAAAATCTTCATTTTCAACTGCTGCTGTGTCCACAGTGTTTGCTCTACAGCCATCATATTACCCTCAAAACGTAGCCATCGCTGTTCTCTTTCCAACAATGTGCCTTTCAAAGCTCAGAGATGTAAACTTTTTGAACTGTGTGGGTCCAAGTGAAGGGAGTACCTTCCAACTGGCCAATAGAGACACACTGTATTTTTAGTCTGGAGTTTGTCTCAACAGCAGGAAAGACCCCACTTTTTAAATCACTCCTGTGGCCACATTTTTGACAGCAGGAACATAAAGAACACACTGTTGTGTAGAACAAGTCCTCGGGATCCTCACGTTTCGAAAATGATTTTGATAGGACTTACGATCTTGAATTTAGAAGCAGTTTTTTCACAGGTGCACTGAGGTAGATTTGACAGGGTTTTGCCACAGAGTAATAGTATGTCAGTAGTTAGTCCTGGCCAGCTGGATCGAGCATTCTGATTGGCCCATGAAATTCCAACACGTTCTCACTCCCAAAGCGTAACATTTGAGGCTAAGTGACAAATCGTCGGGATATTCCGCTTCCAGGCACCCAACACGTCCCTAAATGACGAGATTCCTCCTTTTTGCCAAACTGAAAACAAAAGGTTCATCAGTGTTAATTGAGTTGCAGACCATGAAAAAGTGAATCTGTGTTTAGTTATGTAAGTAAAGTTTATTTATATACTGCTTTTCAGACAAGTGCTTTACACAAATATTAAAAATACGGTCAAACGAACACACCTGATTCAAGAAAAACAACACAAAACACAAAAATTTTTACCAAAGTGCTGGTCTGAATAGATGCGTTTAAGCAGTTTTTTAAAGGATGCCACAGAGTCAGTGGTGTGCAGCAAGATAAGCTGTTCCACAGTTTTGGCACTAAAGTCTGGATTAGTTTTTATACGGGCATGTGGAATCACAAGAAGACCTTTATCTGCAGACCAGATTGAAAAGATTGATAATATAACTAGGGGCCTTATCTTGTAAGCTCACAAAATTAAGAATCAAGATTTTGAACTATCTAACATTGAGTGAATTTATGAGTTTGAGTTAAAAGTGTTAAAGCAGCATTATGGACAGATTGGAAGCAATAAATATATGCTTTAAATGGGCACAAAAACAAAGCATTGCAATAGTCTAGGCAGGTGGAGATTAAACCAGATCCTTGCAGAATGCCACATGGAAATGCAGCCATTTCAAACCAAAAATTTCCTAATGAGATTAAAAGTGTTCTACAAGCAAGAAATGAAGTGACCCACTCTAAGAAAGGGCCAGAGATCCCTACCATGTAGTTTAACTGTTGGACTAAGATTTGATGGAGATTTGACATTTCGAAGGCTGCGATAAGGTCAGGCAAACCAAGGGCTGGCTGAGCAATCACCCTTACCACAGCCATCCAAAGATTGTTTGAAACTCTAAGGAAAGCTGTGGAGCGCAACTTTCTAAAACCAGACCGAACATTATCAAGAATATTGTGCTTCTCCAACACCTTCCTGTCCCAACAACCTTTTCTTTTTTCTTTTCCTAATACTTTAGCAATTTAGGAAGTTTTGAAACAGGTCTATAGCTGGTGTTTAGTGTAAGGTTCAGATTTGGCTTTTTCAAACCTGGTTGGATAACCTCCTGTTTAAAGAACTCGGGGACACAGCCTGACAGCAAAGAGCAATTTATCAAAGCGCCAAATGGAGTCAAAAACTTAAGACATCGGCTGGGCTTGCTGAGGGTTTAATTTGGAGTAGTCTTTTTAGATACATATGTTAAGGAAAGTGGGTGAAAAGATTCTATAATTGTGGGATGTGTGAGAGTTTATGATCGAAAGGGCGATCTATGGAAGTTGTATTTTCTCTTTTCACTGATCTTACCTTGGAAAATTTTTTAAAATTCATTGTAGTCCTTATCTGAAAAAGCTGGTGTACTTGGTGTTGGAGTAGAAACAATGTTATTCACAGTGTCAAAGAGAACCTTGGCATTCCTTTTTCCTGTTGTAAATAGGAAAAGTTCACAATCTTCAAATGAAGATTTTGTCGTTTTGTGGTTTTCCACAGGCGCTCAGTTTTAAGGCAAAGCCAACTAAAACTGCAAATAAATTTAGTGATCCAAGGAGAAGATTTAACGATGCTGTCTTTTCTAATTTTAAGAGGTGCCACTTTGTCCAGTATATTTAAACACTGTGAATCGAAGGAAGCAGAACTCAGTTCCATGTCATTAGTCACAATCAGACTACTGATTTCTGCAGATTTTGGTATCACAAAGTCAGTAATATGTTGTGAGTACTTCACATGTGCAGAAGACAAGGTGTCAAGGCTAAAAGAGAGCTCAATTAAAATACAGTTAGTCACTAATATTAACTGATACTAATCAAAATGTCCTACTTCAAAGTCTGCATTCCTGAAGTGATTTTAGCTATTTATCACATTGATCGACATGCAGCGTCTACTTGCACAAGCTTTTCCCAAATTAATTGGTGTCTCATTAAAGTGTGGTCAGTGACTAAAAAAGCATTGGCTTTACCAAAGGACAAAAGGATGGATGTGTGTTAGATTCTATGGCGGTTAGGGCTTTTTACTCTGAACCCAACTTCATTCCTCATCCTGAAGACTAATTTCTTCCTAAGCTAAAACTGACTAAATTCTTGCAATAACACTAACCAGTCAGCTCTTCTCACTCCTGTAGCTTGTTTTTTTTTAAAATTTCTAACAAAGGCACACAATCTACTCCCACATGTTTAAATAAAGAAAAGCTACGCTGTTTTGTAGTCTTCATAAAAGGGGATGTGTCAGGCCACTGTGTGCAAGATTATCTTGAAATACAGACAACAGAGGACATTAAAAATGACATTACTAGTGTTGTATCATCACTCACCTTGAGGCAAATGAGAGACAGGTAAGCCCAGACCTCTGCATTCTGGTTGTCCAAATGGTTGGCCTCAGTCAAAGCTTCCTCAGCTGTACAGAACTCCTCCAACTAAACAGACACGGAAATGCACACTCAAACAACAAAGGGTGACTTCCTTTCAAAACAAACACAAAGTAGGGCTCCCAACTATTCTTGTAAGCTAGTATTTCAAAAGCAGCATTTCTTTTAACAATAGAATCAGGAGTGTACTTAAAACCTTGAACCATACACTGAGTGGAATCACAGGGTTTTACAATTTTATTTTATTTTCCATATAAAAAAAACATTCTGAAGCTACAATATAGAAGCTTTTTTGAGTTTAATTAAGATAATTCCCATCAATATTCTGAAGGATAAGAGTTTTACCCGGTAACAGGCACTGCCCAGGCCTAGCGAGGTCAGGCAGGATGGAAACTGTTCACAGGCCTGCAGGTACACAACTTTGGCTTCATGAAACTGAAAGTAAAAAAAGAAGACAGAGTTACACTGCATAACTTTGTGGTTTCACATGAGATGTTTAAAGTCACATTTGAGTTTTTCTGTTATTTTCCAAGACATGTGGCTGGTCCATTTTGTTTCTTTCTTGAAAAATGCATGAGGTAAACTCTCACACAGTGAATAGATGCTAGCAGACCCAGTACACATGAGTAACTGTCTGACTGATCAGACAGTGATGCCTGTCTCAATATCTGACCTTCTCCTGCATAAAGTAGCTGGATCCTAGGCGGAGTAAGACAATATGGGAGTCTGATGGCTTCTGCTGGAATTTGAAGCTCCACCCGCAGCTCTCCTCAGCCTCGTGGAACTCCCCTCGTAGATAGTGACAGTGACCATTCCAAGCCCATGCACCGGGATCCTGGTGAGAAAGTGGGCGACACTGTTTGGGTAAATGGTCAGCAGAGATGCATGATGACACATTTTTCAGTCTAGATGAAACTTATTATATAAACTGCCCAGGGTTCCAGGATTAGCAACATCAATGTTCACGTGACCAACTTATAAAGTGCTTCCAGCTGAAATGATGAGGGACAAAATCTGTGCAGCTTGTTATGTGAAAAATCTGAAAGTTGTGGCTGAATTAGACAAACACAGTGAAAATTTTCTGAAGTCTCAGGGTTCCCCTGTGTTTTGCCACAAACTGTGTGCACACAAAAAACTCAGTGCCAGTTATCAATTTATTTATTTATTTTTTGTTTTGTTTTTTACACTGCATTAGATAACATCAAAATAGTTCTGTCAAAAATGACAATAGTGTTCCTATTTTTCTTATTTTTGTGTTATAAACTTTATGAAAAAACTAAAAAAAAAAACCCACCTCTTAATCTTTTGAGTTTGGCATATGGCGGGGCGCAGTGGACACCCAAGTTTGTGAATGCAATAATTTCAGCATCTGCTGAAAATCTCTTTAAGGTTTAAATTTTGCCTGTTGCAGAATTTCAGGGTGGCTCTTGTTGACTTTGATAGCCACGGCTTGGTTGGTTTGTGTATTGCATCAAGATCAGTCTTCTCATCCAGGAGGAAATTAGGAACACACATACATAAAACCTTTATAGTATGATGATTACCCTTAGACAAGTGGTCCAAAGGCATAATGTTGCATGATGATATTTCAGTTTAAACATGGATGAAAAAAGGATATTAATCTCACGCAGATTTGGTTGTTGAACTAGAGCAATGATGCTGGAGAAGACTAGATGTTAGCCTCTGTGTATACCTGTGCTGTTAGACTAGCAGAAGGAGAATGATCTCAAGAATAAAACTAGGTCTGATTTCATTTCACTTAGATTTTGGGAATTATTTTTATAACACTCAGCTCCTTACAAATTATGTATATTATGCGTAGTAGTTGATCCTGCACTGAAATATGTTGTCATGCATATCTATAAATAGGTGAGCATCAAAAAGTAATGCTAACAGTGGCTGTAACTGATTACTTTGTAATATATAATGAATATGCACCTTGAAAATATAAAAATAACAAATATATATTTATTTATTATTCATTGTTTGGTGTTTGGTAAAGATAAAAAAGAATATCATGATAAATTAGACAATAAATTGCAGGTTTCACACTTTACAAACACAGCACCAAATGCTTCCTGGACAAGCAATGCCCTACATGCAATCTCCAGCACAGACTAGTTGAACACTCATGTAATATTCATCACCCAGTTCATACTCATGTTGCAGCCAGAGGTAGTGTGGAAGTACCTGATCTATGCTGGACAGTGCTTCTTTGAGGCTGGCAGCAGCACTGCAGTATTCTGCTTTGAGCAGCTGCAACTGGGCCAGATGAAGGAAGTAGGAAGCACTGCGGCCGCCATCTGAACATAGCAGCTCCTAGGATAGAACGACTTCTGTCATCTGACAACAGAAAACAGTGATCTCTGAACGATTTCTGCTATTGTTTTTTTTCATTTGTTTTATTTTTGTTCAAACATTACTGCTCAGAGCTTTTAAAATTAGACATTTATTGTTCCCAATATTAGTTTACATAATACATAAAGACTTTTGTTAAATATGTACAAATATAAATACATAGAAAAATCTAATATTTTTTCAAATTTAATTAGCACATTACCTTCAGGCTAGCTCTTCTGGTGATGTTTTTGGTACCAGCGGTTTCTCCAAGGATATCTCAATGATAATATAAGTTCTGGCCTCCACATAAATCTGCCATTAACACAAGTGAAGAGTTAAAGTTTTCCAAATTTCTGCTTAAACAGAAAACACATCAGCTAAATTCAAAATATATTGCAGTAATAAGGATGTGCAGTAAGTTTGAGCATCTACTGCTGCTGATCTCTGTGCATCTGTACTAAACTGCAACTGGTACCGGAGTCTCCGGTAAATGATCCTAATTTTATTGATTTCTTCACTAATACTGTGCAGAGTTATGTAGGATGTTTACATGGAGCTTACGTTTCCCTCAGCATAGACTTGGGGGTCAGGTTCACATATGCTGTGTGCAAATCACAGCAGGCCAGCTGCAGTTGATGGCACAGCTGGTCTGCTGTGATTTGCATGTTGCTGATAGAATTTAAAAAAGACTTTATGTTAGGGCAAACAAAAATTTCTTATAAATGAATCCGGTTTAATTGTTTGAGGGAGGAAAAAAGCAACCACTGGACTTTGCTGATGTCGGAAAACTCATAAAAACTCTAAAGAATTATTCACTTGTGACCATCAAAACTTTTCTGACCTTTTTGCCT
>VUQG01045663.1:32818-66125 GCA_015106755.1 Etia nguti
ACAGTGCTTCTTTGAGGCTGGCAGCAGCACTGCAGTATTCTGCTTTGAGCAGCTGCAACTGGGCCAGATGAAGGAAGTAGGAAGCACTGCGACCGCCATCTGAACATAGGAGCTCCTGGGATAGAGCGACTTCTGCCATCTGACAACAGAAAACAGTGATCTCTGAACGATTTCTGATGTTTTTCTATTGTTTTTTTCATTTGTTTTATTTTTGTTCAAAAATTACTGCTCAGAGCTTTTAAAATTAGACATTTATTGTTCCCAATATTAGTTTACATAATACATAAAGACATTTCTTAAATGTGTAAAAATTAAAATACATAGAAAAATCTAATATTTTTTCAAAATGATAAACTGCAACTGATGCTATCGTACTTTCATAATACACATATCAGTAACACATGTTTCTAAAACCAAGTGTCATTTGAAATTGCAGATGGCCATATGTAATATGCCCCTTTTTGATCGGTAACAGAATAAACCTATGGTCATGTTAACACAGTCCTGTACAACCCAACACACTGGGTATGTTTTACCTGCAGTGCATTGTTCTGCAGCAGGAATTGGATGGTCTTTGTGTAAATAGTAGGAGGAGCTGATTTCAAGCTGACACTCAGTGCTGGAGGCTCTTCTTTGTGCATCTCTGAATCCTGGCCAACAAGTTCTGGGTAAAGGAGAAAAATAAAGCTACACGGTCAAGCAACATCAGTTACTCCAGGGGTTTATTTTCTTCTGCCATATGCCCTATGGGCTGAAGTGCATGAGAGCCTCAGCAGACAGAATAGTAATGAAAGTGGTTCCTTGACAGGGAGATGGGGCTCATGGGAAGAGAATGGGTTGAGCTCATGCATAAACTGGCATTATTGCACTTGACACTGTCTTGTATATACAGAGCTGTCGGCATTTCTGGCTTTTTGTTTTCCTCACCTTGCATAACTCTGGGAGAGTTGGTTGTTTTATCTGCCTCCTGCTTGTTCTTCTCCTCCTCATGTTTCTTCTCCTTGTCTTTCTCCTCCTTCTCCTCTCTCGGCTCTTGCTTCTTTGCCTCTTCTGCATTCAACAGCTTTGTGGCCTCCATAAAAGCCCTCTCAGCCTGGATGGAATCGTTCTGACCCACATGGAGCAAATCTGGAGTAAACACCCAACAAGGTTACTCCACATCCCCCAGCATGCATCCCTCTTCCACTATTGTTCAAGGTCAAGGTCAAATTTATTTATGTAGCACATTTCCAGACAGACGGTGCTGCACAAAGTGCTTAACAATATAAAAATGCCAATAAAAAGAAACAATATAAAAACAATAATAACAATATAAAACAATGATAGGACAATAAAAGAATTAAAACAACAACTAAGACTCTTAAAATAAGACCAAAATGCTTGAGTCATAGTGTGTTAAAAGCCAGGGCATAAAAATGTGTCTTTAGTAGTGATTTAAATTGATCAAGTGTTTGTGCAGATCTAATATTTAGGGGAAGACTATTCCAAAGTCTGGGACCTTCCACAGAGAAGGCTCCATCGACACGAGATTTGAGATTAGTCCGTGGGATGGACAGCATTAATTTTGAGCTAGACCTCATGGTTTTGTTGTGGGTGTTTGGGTTATAGATTGTTTTATGTTTATGTTTTTGTTGTGTTTATGATTTTTTTTATGTTGAGTGCCAATGTTAGACTCTAAAACAATTTACTGTGTCAACTTTTAAAGAGACCTGTCCAGGGTCTACCCTGCTTCTCACCCTATGACAAACTGGGCTCCACCCAACCCTAAATTGCATAAGCAGAAGAAGAAGATGATGGATGGATATTTTAAAGATAGATTTACAAGCCAACCTAAATCTATGAAACTCACACAAAACAATCAAACTGTCTTGAGTAACCTGCGGGGCCTCCAATACACTGGGGGTAGACAACAAACAGTAATAGCTACTGACAAATGACTATTGGTAGTATCACTTTGCTGTTCACTGATACAATAGCAGCAGGAAGCAAAACAGATCCTCATCTCACCCAGCAGCGTCCAGGCCACCACGCTGAGGGGGTGTAGGCTGGCGGCTCGCTCGAGGAAAGTCTGGGCCTCACTGTAATGCTCAAACATCACTGCCAATACCCCACACATCATCAGGCTGGAGCAAGAAGAGGATAAAGAAACATGGGTCTTGAACTCATTAAATTGTTTGATGACCTGTTTTTAAGTAACCCCTGAAACATGTTCCAATAAAAGATAAAAGACAAGCAGGTAGGTTCATTGCATGTGACGTCAGAAAACTACACATCTTTACTTGAAGACAATAAGTGATACAGTGGAGATGAAGAATACTGTGACAGAAAGTAAATCTAAATATATCTCTTCCTCTATCAAATAATAATATACGAATAATATACCATCATGATTTAGAATTGCGCTGTTGGCTAGACTATACTTTGATATAAATATACATATATATGTAACATGCAGACCAAAAATCATTAATCAATAATTAATCTCTTATAAAATTAATGATTTGCTTAAAGTGAACTTCAACATTGTAAGGAGTGCATTTCTAACCTGGGTTGGTGAACTTGGTCGATAGACACAGCATCATGGTAACACTCTTTTGCCTTCAGGCAGTCTCCGGTCAGCATGTACAGGCCTCCCCACTCAAACATATAGGTGGGCTCATTTGGGTGCCTCACCACTAGCTGCAGGTTAATAAAAAATGTCAGAAGCCACTTCTGCTATTTTAACAACCATTATCATTATTCACTGCTGCAACCTGACATGTGTCCACTTGATGAAACAAAAGAAAAACATTCAAACATAATATTAGTAAAAATATATTCTGAGAATAACAGACAAACATATTCCAGTCTTTATATGACATTGTGACAACAAGCAATTAAATCTGTCAGGTAAATAGTTCCCTGTCAACCTTATTCTGTTTTTTTGACATAAATCTTCCTGATTATTTTAATCTTTTTGAGCAATGAGCCCTTGAGCATTGTTATTATACCTCTTTCCAGTAATAAGCAGCCTGCTCATAATTCCCAGTAAGCTGTGCCTCTCTGGCAAAATGTGAGAGCTGAGAACAGTGTAACTGGATTTTATCTGGGTAGTCCTCAACAGCATCTGGAGAATAAATCTGTTAAGGAAGAAAGGATAAAACAAAAAAGTCAAAAGATGTCCTCACAGACTGTATATGAATGTGTGTGTTTGTTACCTTGCTCAAAGCAACGTGCATCTCATCAACCAGGTAGACATAGAGTTTGCTGGCAAATTCCTTCAGCTGTTGATCGTCCGTGAACGGCTCTGTCCGCCTCATCTTGTCACGTATGATCCTCACGACTGCATGCTACAGACCGAAAATATACACAAGCCGTTGTGGAGAAAAAATGACACTGATGTAGAAGAAAAATATGACCAGAACCATTAGATCAGTCCCTAAAAATAGTTTCAGTGTCCTTGCAACTTTCATTAATCCATCAGAGATGTGTGCAGTTGGTCTGACCTTCATTTGTTCTTTGAAGACAAAGTATCTCCCAGAGTCATTGAGTGCTCCCATCAACTGAATCTTCATTTTCTCCAAGCTGTTGTCTTGGGGCATTTCACAGCTTGCTCCAAATAGTTCCTCACACTGCTCTGAAACACGGGACACCGTGTTTGCTACCTGCCTGTGGAAGTCCAGCACAGCCTGCAGGAGCACACACCGGTGGAGAGAATAGAGCAAGCATGCAAATCTCCACTGTTGGACAATTCATTGTGTGTGTGTGTGTGTGTGTGTGTGTGTCCGTGTTTTACTCTTTCTGCTCTACTAGGACCAGCTGGACGTTTAGGTTTGGGAGGGATCAATGCCGTCACCCTGCAAGAAACACAAAAACATCTTAATACACTCACTCATTTGTGTTCCACAGTCAGTCAGAAACAGAGGGGACAGCTACTAAATTTTAACAATAATTGTGTGTAAAATTGTTGATAACTGTATAACTCTACCACAATCTAATAATAGAGCCAAAAGAAGCAGGTCGGACTCATTCACCACATGGTTTCATTAGCACATTACCTTTGGGCTAGCTCTTCTGGTGATGTTTTTGGTACCAGCGGTTTCTCCAACGCTATCTCAATGATAATATAAGTTCTGGCCTCCACATACATCTGCCATTAACACAAGTGAAGAGTTAAAGTTTTCCAAATTTCTGCTTAAACAGAAAACACATCAGGTAAATATGATTTCAAAATATATTGCAGTAATAAGGATGTGCAGTAAGTTTTGAGCATCTACTGCTGCTGATCTCTGTGCATCTGTACTAAACTGCAACTGGTACCGGAGTGTCCAGTAAATGATCCTAATTTTATTGATTTCTTCACTAATGCTGTGCAGAGTTATGTTGATGTTTACATGGAGCTTACGTTTCCCTCGGCACTGACTTGTGGCTCAGGTTCTCATATGCTGTGTGCAAATCACAGCAGACCAGCTGCAGTTGATGGCACAGCTGGTCTGCTGTGATTTGCATGTCGCTGGTAGAATTTAAAAAAGACTTTATGTTAGGGCCTAACAAAAATTTCTTATAACAGAAGTCTGGTTTAATTGTGTGAGGGGGAAAAAAAGCAACCACTGGACTTTGATGATGTCGGAAAACTTATAAAAACTCTAAAGAATTATTCACTTCTGACCATCAAAACTTTTCTGACCTTTTTGCCTTGCTCATTGGAATCTGTGGGTCCCTTGTTGCTTCCATTCACGTTCTTTCCTGCTTTGTTAGAGCTGGTAATATCTTTGGTCTGGCCGGCAGCTTCCTTAGCTTTTTCCTTTAACACACTGATGCTTCGCTTGGCCTTTGAGTGCAAGATCAATGAAAAAAAAAATCATTTTAATAGAGGTTAAAGAGTGCACATAGTAATTTAACAGACTTTTTAAAATAAAGGTACATATAACCTGCAACCCCAGAGTTGGAACACCGTATAAATTGTACATATAAAGAGAGTAAAATTATTTCCAAAACTCACAGACCCATATTTTGTAAAAAACAAACAAACAAAAAAAACCCACAAAAACCCTGACAACAAACTGTGTCTACAAGTTGTGGGAAAACTGCAGAATAGATTTGGAGCATCATGAAACAAAAATGAGAAAGACAGGCCAGGACTTTTGAGCATCAAGAATCAGACAAGAATGGGGCTTTCCTTTTATTTATATTGTACGTATATTTATACTTTTACTTATTATACTTACTTATTT
This sequence comes from Etia nguti, assembly GCA_015106755.1. Taxonomy (NCBI): domain Eukaryota; kingdom Metazoa; phylum Chordata; class Actinopteri; order Cichliformes; family Cichlidae; genus Etia; species Etia nguti. Next base: position 38,032 of record VUQG01045663.1, read on the forward strand.
ATAACACACTGAAGGAAACCAAATTTAAAGCAAATGAGTGACATGTGTGTGTTACTGGAACCTTATTCAGCAAATCTTCCTCAGAGAAAGGCTGAACGCTGTATGCTCCTCGGATGCGCTGGACTCCAGGATACAGCAGCCGCCCAAAGTCTACGAATGCCAAACCATGGAAGGGGATTTCTGGGTCCTCAGCACCTAACTACAAAAAAACACACACAGGTCTGGTCTGGTCTCCATCTCTGTTAGACTTAAAATCACATGTTGTTTTTTCTAAGCTCATTGTATATGCTATCCTCAATACTGGAAAATCCAAACACCAAAGGAGAGAGAATTAAAAGCGTTACTAACCTTTGATAATGGCGCCAGTGACCTCATGATTTCCACTGGCCACAATCTGCTCTTAGTTATCCTTTGCTTCAGCCTGAAATTACAATCAGTATTGATACACACATTTTTATATTCTCTCTTTGTGTTTTCCATCAGTGTTATTTCCACTATAACTCAATCATTCTTAAGTACCTATTTGTGCAACATAGCACATTCTCCGAGCCACATCCGGCCGCTTATTAGTCCAGATGAGGTGAATGGGAAAATTGTCCCATTTTAGCCACCAAAAACTTCTGATTTCCCCAACAAAGATGGGTGTTTTTTATAACTTTGTGGGAAATAACAATATAACTATGCTGGGGGGGGGTTTGAAGGTGGCTGCTTTTTTTTCTTTTTTTTATGTATGTGTGTGCAAGAGAATGCAACTTCAATGCAAATGGATTGGAACAGATGTTTTTGAGAGATGGGAGCTAGCTAGCCCTGAAATTATAGTAGTGCCATTATAAAATATAAGTAGCAAAAATAAAAAGAATAAATCAATCAATAGGTAAATAAACAAGTAAATGGGAAGGGCAGTGGATGGGTGATTTTAATAAATTATGATTTCCCTTTATAACTACTTGAAACTGTCGGCCCTAGAGCAAAGCCACCAAAGGCATGGAGGGTGCAGCCCAGGGGACATCCCAACAGACTAGATTCCTTTCACAGAGCAAAAATGTTGATTAAATAGTGATAAAAGTTTGCCATTTTTACTCTGGATATTTCACATTTTCATTGTCTAACTGTAACATCTACTCTCACCAGTAGTATTTTATAGAGATACAGTTAATATTGAGCACAAATGAATTCAGCTTATGTCTTGATGCATTCTCAATCATCCAGGTTTTGGGAATTCAGCTTATGAGTGTGGCCCTCCACAATAGTCCCAATTTCTCATGTGGACCTTTGTGAAAACCACTGCTCTAGATGTGTTTTCTTTCATAGATTTGACCCTTACTCTAAGCCTTAAGTCTATATACTTATACTTACACAGATCACATGCTCACTGTGTGGCTAAAATCAGTGATAAGATCAAATTACTTTTTCATGACTTTCTGATTTCCTTGCATGCCTGAAATGTTCTGAATAAGGAAATCCTGCTCTTAGATCTGCTATAACATGTTCTGTAAAAACTCCAGAAAATGTTCAAAGAAACTGGTGACTGACTTCCCCTTACTAGATTAATCCCTTAAAATTGTAGCCAGCAGGTAGCACGGTGGTCCGATACACAGAGAAATAAAGGAGTGATTTGCATGCTCAGCCTCCAACCTTGTAGTTCCCCCTGCATCCAGAAAGCAGTACATCTCTGTGTCCCAGCTCACTCTGTTCTTCGTGGTCTCTGCCTCGTCACGAAATGCCTGGTCCTGTGGGAACATTTAGACCACAAGCCTGTAAGTAAGCTTTTACATGCTGTTATCTTCAATGGAATTGTGGTTTTTGAAAAATCTGTGGTTTTCTGATATTTCTGACTTTTTGTCTTCCTTGGGGTTTATGAACATTGATTCTTGGGTTTTATTATTATCCTCAGTTCTTGATTTGTTGAGTGGAAAAATATATCAAGATCGAGCTGTCAAGCAGGAGAAAAAGAGTACGACCTCAGAGGAGGTTCATGGATATAGTGAAGAAGGGTATGCTAAGGGCTGGTGTGACAGAGGAAGTTGTTAGGGACAGGGATAGTTAGAATCTGATCCAGTTCATCTGTTCCTTATTACCCATCTTTGTTAGTTTTTGTCTCTGTCTAACCCTGTAATGCCAAGTGTATCACATTTGATGGATGATTTTTTGTCCGTTTTTCAGACTTCTACATCAGTGTGATGTAGTGGATGTAGCAAATACGATAAAAACCTAATCTAAAATTCCATGTGTCTCATATAATTAATACTTAATTTCCTTCTTTTTAAAAGGGAAATAAATGGCACGGTCTGCAGTGTGGATATGGACATTACATTTATTTCTATTGCACAAAAGGACAAGAGCACAATGGTAAAGTGCAAACTGCATCCAGGAACTTGTGTTAGCATTATGCTGCTTTGCAAGCATCTGCACATACAGCATTGTAATGCTAAGCTAGCCAAGAACCCAGAGTGATGTTAAAGCTGAGTGAATGCTGACCCCAGCTGAGCAGGCACACCCTGAACTTCAACATGTTACAAACTGATGAACAAAACTGATTATCAAATCTCAAGGTCACTTTCAAAGTGTTTTTAACTTCTTTTTTTTCCTTTTTTTTTACAACATTACAGCAAGCTGCATTTGTATTTACCTCTAAAGCAGTCAGCTCGCCATCCTCCTGATCAATTTCCTCTGGCTTGAAAAAGACTCCAGACAGGAAGTGGTTCTCTGGAACTAGTGTGTCCCTATGGGGCCTCTTCTTCTGACGTTCCTTTTCTTCTCTCTGCCCCCCTGCCTTCAGCTGCCCTTCAGAGAACGCTAGCACCTGGTCTTGCTGGGAGCAAAGCAGTAGTAAAGCTACATTTGTTAAAAATGCATCACCCTTGGAAAGATTGACATTTGAAGGTAGTCTGAATGGAGCAGTATGCCTTAAGAGGCTACATAAAAAGCACAGTACAAAACTCACGTCTGCAGTAAGCGGGATCTCTAGGGCAGCAACGCACGTGAAGGTAGTGGGAGCAGGGCCAGATGGCAGCATCCATGAGTCTGGGACAGAGTAGGCTGTCTCCAAAGTTACCTTCAGTAGATTAGAGGCTGAGAGCTCAGCCTCGGACAGTAATGGATCCAACACACTGACACTCACATCGAGGGTAGGCAGCTAAAAAAGGAGTTCAAATTATGAAGAGCAGTTTATATATTTCATTCATCACATTAGGTTCTAAGTGCTTTTCAAACCATGATACACAACACTAAACAAATGCCTGAGTGCAATGAAAGCCCATTTTATTATTGTATGTAAATTCACATATTTAACATATGATATACGTAAGTGGCTGATTTTTTCTGTTTATCATAAACCCAGAAATCTTTAGAGAAAAAAACACTTATGTCTAATAACACCTTAAAATGAACATGTTCCTATATAACAAGTCTATGTATAACAAACTACGCCTGAAAATAAACTAACAAAAACATATTGCCACTGAAAAGGATAGAGGACTCACTGACAGTTTAAACAGCTTAGTTTTTGTTTTTTTTCACCCCGTTGCACTTTTTATCTGTTGTACTTTTATCTGTATTTTTTTTTTAATGCATATCACATTTCATTTGTAATCTCACAACAAGGTCGTCTAGTATTAGGTTTTGGAGCTGAACCTTGCTAACAAAGCATTTCACATGATAAATGAGATGAAGTTCCGGTCTTTGGTTTTTTGAACCATAAATGTGTTAATTAGAAAAGCTGTTGGTTAATTTATAACACCGATATCAGCAATACCACATTTAAAGTGACAAAGTAATACCTCAAAATTAAGGTGTCTATAGAAATGAATGAGCAAAGCACTGCTCTGGCTTTCACTGTTCACTTGGTGAAGTTACCTTTACAACATAAGCACTCAATAAGGATGAAGATAACCTTTTTTTTTTTTAAACCCCTAAACAACCTAATGATACAATGCATTTTTTGTAGGCAAATAAAAATGGAGGAAAACAAGGACAGATCACAAACACTGAGTAAAAATTCACATAGAGCTGAAAAATTAGCAAATCTATACACTGGGTCACCTGAACAGGTTGCACAACCAAATGAATACATACATATACATATACAAACTGTAATATGATCACATTGTAATATAATTAAAATTACAGTGATATAGTACACTCAGAAAAGTGCAAAAATATCTGTCTCACATTTCACAGTATATAAAGTAGGAGAGATATTTTCTCATGGTGAAGAGGCAGATTCATGAACTCACCACACACTTAGACAGTTAGGGTCACTGACTCAACACATTTCCATTTGTTTGGCAATTTTTAAGTGAGCTCATACTTCAAAATTAGATGCAAAAGCTGATGAGCGACCTCTTTTTTGTTTTTCTTTTTAGAAATGAAGGGTATTTCCCAAAGTCCAACTTGCATAGGCACCAAAGTTAGTGCTCTCCTTTGTCATGCTAGTTGCTGTAGATGGATGAAGCTACTGTTAGCTGAATTATTAAATGGAGTTTGAGCAGCAACAACTTACCTGTGATGCTGGTATTTCACTTTTTCTTTACCAAACTGTATGACTTATTTGGACTTCTAGTTATAAATCTGTAGAATTCAACTGAGGGGTCACAGGGACTTTTTTTAGACAGACCTGGACCCCCTAAGGCTCATCGGAGGCTGCATGTTAGGAATGTTTAATTTATCCTCACTATAACTCTCCCTGTAAAGTAACTGGATTACCTTCCTTTTCCATTTAAAAACTGCTTGGCTGGCCCCTTGCTTCATTCTGGTTGCACTCGTATCTTTGTTGAGGAACTGTGGGCAATATGGACACTCTTAAAACAATGTATAGGTACAAAAAAAAAGTTAAATTGTGAATTTGATTTTTTAACTGTCCACTATCTTTCTATTCTTTCTAGTTGTTATTTTACACATTTCATATACAACAAATGTGTCGACATGTCTAGAATTAGTATTAATTTAACAAAACACACTGTGTGTTTCTTAAGCTTTGCCAGATGTGTTGAATGCATTATTTTAAAATGTCTGCAAAACTAATATTTGCAATCTCTTTTTTATATACTCAACCCAACCTGTCAATGGGTTAAAAATACTAAATACTAAAAAACTTTTTACCAGATACCACTTGAGCCTGGGAGGCTTCTTAGTGACCAGACAATAAATACTCTCAAATTGTAGCATTTGTTTTGGTTTAACATCGTACTTTCATAGTAATCATCAAAAAAGACAATGGATGTTAAATAATTGTGGAGTCTGTGTTGGTAATCTAGACTTAATACAATAATAAGAAATAAATGTTATTCACATTTTACTTTTTCAGTAAGAACTATATGTAGGGAGTGCAAGCATGTCTGATCAGTGCTGTTTTTAAGTGCATTTAAAGATGTTCAATCTTTTGTCAATATTAAAAACACATGAAAACACTTGTAACTTATTTGGGTTACTTTGCTATGTAAAAAATAACAGAGAGTGCAGTCATTCACTCTCCAAGAGAATGACTGCAGAGTCCTCAACTGACCTTGAGGCCGGTGTCCTGGGCGGATTTGGCCCGTGGGTTGGGCACCGAATTGACAGAGACTGTGGATGAGAAACTGCACTGACCTGAAGACAAAGAGAAAATCACTCTAACAAATGAAAGTCCTGCTCTGCTAAGAAAAGCTCTCTGAAATTAGTTTTTGCTTTTCTGACCTCCATACAAAGCAGCTGTTATCTGGGAAGGTATGCAGACTATATTAGAAACTGACTTTAAAAAGGGATCAGTGCTAGAAGATGAGCCCGGTATCAGAAATTAAATAAATGTAGATCCTGTAGGTACACTGATGCTAAAGGTTGGTTAGGGAAAAAACCTGCTAAATTAAAATAGATTTTGCATTTGGAGTGTTTTACTCAAAGTGAGGGAAAATAAAAGGATTTGTTTTCAGTTTATAACAGAGCTTAAATTTGTTTTTGCAGCTGTGAAGGTTTCATATGGCTAGCTCCAACACTTATGAAGTTAGGTGCTCCAAAATGTATCATAGAAGGAAAAAGTCAGCTGATTATGAAGGAGCCAGGTGGGAACTTTTGTCAGATCTGACTGATCTGGTACGGAATGAGCCGATAGCTATAGCTGTACCTTGTAACAGTGGTAGGAGGTCAACAACAGCCTGGCCCAGAGGCGCTTGTCTTGGCTCATCATTCTTCTCCTCAGCCAGGATCTCTATCACTGTCACTGACCACAATAAAACCATATACATTAAACACAGCAGTGGACATTTTCAGCAACTTTGGTTATCAAGGAGATTCCTGTCACTAATTGCATAAGGGATTCACAGCAAAAATGTAAAAAAGCAACAAAAACAAGTGTTGATCAAACTAGAAGAAAACAGAATGAAAGGAAATGTTTCAGCTGCTGGTTAGCGCCACTTTCAGTTTCATCATATATTAGAGACAGGAGAATATTTTAAATCTCGACTTACATACGATCGGTTTTTGGGCAATGTCACTGAGAGCCTGAGCATTGTTTGGACAGCGGAAGATGCAGGTAAATTTGTAGTCAACACAGTCCTGCATAGGGTTACCCTGCTTCTCATCTGACTCTCCCAGCAATGTTCCATCAAACTCAACCTGCACCAAACTCTGAAAGCTGTCTCCTTTTTTTGCTTGCTGAAAAGAAAGAAGTAAAATGTACTTAACATCAAAACATCAAAAGTATATTCCACCAGTCTCCATGTAAGCTCTTAGTGCTGCACGCTACCAAAGCCTTCTAAGACCTTGGAAGTTGTTTGGTTTTATGTCTCTCTTTGGATATGTCAGTGTGAAGTAAAACTAAAAAAAAAGACTGTGTGCTAAAAGCAGTTTTGCTGATAAGAAAATACCAACTGCTGATGAGATTTAAAATGAGTGACTGAAAATATAGAGAGAGCTGACCTGGCCAAACACACATAAGCTCACTTTGAGTTTTCTAATTAGGTGAGGATGGTCAATGATGAGAATGAAAACTGATTGACATTTTACCATGACATTATTGCAAATAGAATTTTGACTCCAGTGCTTCACATAACTGCATACAATTTTGAATGAATTAATCTTGAACCAAGTACTGTGTTTTGTTTTGTTTTTACTTTGATATTTGCCCATTTACTTGAGTATTTTTTTTAAAGTATATTTGGCGGTAAGTGCCCCCGCGACCCTGAAAAGGATGCGCGGAAGCGAATGGATGGATGGTGGTAAGTGCAACAGTTATGTCTAATAATACAAGGAGAAAGAAAAAGCATAACCAGCTAAAACATTTGCAAATTTCTTTCTCTTTTTTTAAACAAACACAATTCTAATTTCATGTAGTGATGAATAACTGAACTAATTAAAGATAATAAGTTCGCTGGGAAACTCTAAAAAGCTTATTGAGAAGTCTTAAACCAATCAAACAATATAGATATCCAGCAGCTCCATTTAAAAAGCAAACATTCCTCCAGTCATAAGGATAAATAAATAAAGTTCAAAATAGGGATACACAATACAATACAATAAAAGATTGCAAATGGACTGGTTCTTATATAGCACATATCTACTCTACTTGAGCACATGCCTGATTCATACAAGTCCGTTTTTTAAATTCTTTTTCGTCAATCTAACACTCACACACTGATGAATGATGGACTTGGGCTTTAATACCTTACCCAAAAACACTTTGGCATGCAGACTGGAGCATCCACGAATTGAACCACCAACATTCCAAGTAGTAGATTCCCTGCTCACTGTTTTAATGGACTGATAACTAATAAATGGATGGGGGTGGGGGGGACAGAGGGTACCTGCCAGCCATCAGAAGGTGGAGAGGGTTTCTACTGTTGTCCATTATAGATGACATCCTCTTCTCTACAAATTACATTCTCTATATATTTCATCCCTACATAAATATGTACTGTACTGAATCGCATGAACATAAGGAAATCTACTGCAACCAAATTATAGCTACATATATACCATGCTATATTCCTATATATTACACTCCAGGTTCTATGAGTAAGGGATATTACAACTCACTCAAGGTGAGCTATAATCGTTTACTGTGAAACAATAACAGTTCAGAAGTGAACACCTCAAAGTTTCTTTCGGAATTGCTGGACGGTAATGTTGGGTCATCAAGGTAATTTGCTGCTTCGTGAATTTTAAGGTAAAAATAAAGCTTCATAGATACCACGTACGTAGACTTCTGTTATGCTGCAGTGTTAGCAAATTTCACAGGTTTGTGGGGATCATTTCTAAGTAACGGTAAAGTGACTTACCAGGTTATTTCCACGGTTTATATGTATTTTTATACTCATGCTGTGCCTTTTCGTGTTTTCTGGAGCCTCCATTAAATAAAGGTCAGATTGCCTCACGGGGACGCGTTTCCATGGCAACGACACCTCACGTCTCTCACGGGCGATATGGTGGATTCGACGTAAAGTCGAAAATGCCGAACAATATACAACGAGAAGAGCAAAATTAAGTTCAAATTCAAGTTTACTGTTACCAGTTCAGCGACGCGGTTGATAGGAATCTGTCCTAGTGTGCTCACATATACCACGACACACATCCAACAACACACAACAAAGCACAACATGATACATGGATACATGTACTCAATCAACTCATAAAAGTAGTGCCCTGTTTCACTGTGCCCGTCTTAAAAGTGCTTTTTCTGTGAGAGAGGTTTAACTAATATCATAATATTATAATATTATTGTACATGAAAAGCCTAAATTAGAGAACAAAAGAAAGAGTCAAGCAAAAAATTATCAACAATTGCATTGCCTACAGGAACTATGGCAGCCGCCAGCGAATAATACATAAACGCCGAATGAAAGGCGTTTACTTTTTCTTCCTATTATGCAGTCATTACGTGAATGCAGCTTTATTCAATGTACATATCTTATTCTTCTGCAAAGTTATATTCAAAAACAACATATATTAAATAAATATTTTTCGTATTACAGGCAAATACTGCTTTTCACCCTCGATGTATTACATATGTGAGAGAATCGATTTTGTATTCGCTTTTATTCAGGAAAAAATTGAGGAAACATATTTTGTTCTGTAATAGTACTAGTCAGACAGCAGGGGTCACCGCTCACTACAGGGGGAAAATCCTGATGGCGTACTCGTTTTTAAGCTGTTGTGTGTGAAATACCTGAATTTGAGTGCATTCAAGGACTCTTAGCCATTTTCTGATAGGGCGAGAACACATTTTATATTGGCATTGGGAGTTTAATTTGCTTTTTCTAAGTTCTTCCCATAAAACTGCAAAAATTTAATATCTCGAGCAGCTTGTATCCAAAAAGACAGTTTTTATAGTTTTTGCAACATTAAAAAATATTTATTAACACCATGTTGTTGCAGCGTTACAGCTCTTTATATAAGCTAAGTTCCTGATCACCTAAATCCAAGTGGTCAGAGTTGTACTTTCAGGCTCTTGCAGAAGGAAAAAAATAATGAAATATAATAATAATAATAATTGCACTAAATCAATTATTTTATTTATTTTTTTTTACATTTCATATGAATATATTTTCTTTTAGCGACTGACTAATGCTTTTCCCGTTTTATGTACCGCATCCCTACTGTTTGACAATACGCAGCATAAATAAATAAAATCATTGCTTTGCTGGTAGTCCTCCGCGACGCTGGCGGCGCTCCATCTCAGACCTCTACAGCTCTCCGCTTTCTACTTCCGGAAGCTTTATTATCAATGATTTTGTCACTTGAGAGAGATTAAACACTATTCTGGTGTTTGTCTTTTGTTTTTGTCAAAAATGTCGTACAATTACGTTGTAACAGCCCAGAAACCTACGGCGGTTAACGCTTGCATCACAGGTAAATCCGCGCTGTTTTTTGCCGTTGTGCAGTGAGGAAACATTTGCCATCTGCATGTTAGCTTTGCTCCCGCGCTACAACTAAAGTGCTCCAAACGGGCCTGTAGTAGCCGCTAGCTCATGTTTTGCTATGTCAACTGTTTACTTGTCACATAGGGTCTGCTCGTTTCTATGCGTGTCTTAACACGGCTCTTGTCACGTCTGCTTTAATATAAACACGGCAGACGTTTTTTTTTTTCTTGCTTCTTCTTTTTGATGTAACGTTAGCTGTGTCCTGCATGTCAGTTGCCGCGGATCAAAATGCGCTTCCTTTGCTCACAGACATTAGCATATCACACACACTTAGTGCCCCACTTTAAACGAGTTAAGCTAGATGGAGTTTTCGTTCATTTTACTCACAAAAAACGTGATGTATTAAAGCTGATAGAGACACTCATGCTGCTGTCTTTTTGTATTTGAGGCTAGACGCATAGGAATTCTCTGTCACATTAAGGTTACAGTTTGACATGCACTCATGAAATGGCTGCGTAGGATGCATCATCTCTTCATGTTCACTCTCTTTTAATTTTTCATGGCGATAGTAGAGACCTCGAGATGATGTGAGGTGACGAAATGAGATGAATGCTCACGTGTAATAGTCTACAGACATGAAATCTACTACTTACAAGTTACTTTCATTGTTAAGCAATCTGATAATTGATAGTGCCAAGTGCAATCAGAGTGTAAAGACGTTTAAAGAACTTATGAAATTACTACTTTTCATGGTAACACGTTGATTGTGGCAGTAATTCTGATACAGTTACCTTTGTTGGAGTAGATAATGGAATGAACCAGTTTGGCCAAGATATATTATTTTGGGCAATTGTGAACACAAGTAACCATTTGCTATTTTCCTTATTGTGGTAAATTAAAACACTTGAGCAAGTTATTTTTTAGCTGCTAATAGACTTAGTAATTTAGCTGAAGACTGAAGAAGTCATTAAAAATCAGCAGCTAAGCTGATATGTAAATGTATTTGAGAATCACCAGAATATTTATGCCCCAAGTTACTGATATTTGTGGACATTTTTCATTTCTCTGTGTGGCCACTACTCTCACATTAAAACCAGTGTATTGAACATAATGTAAACATTGGTTTTCTGCAGGTCACTTCACCTCTGCTGAAGACCTCAATCTGCTCATAGCTAAAAACACACGTTTGGAGATCTATGTGGTCACAGCAGAGGGCCTGAGACCCGTCAAAGAAGTGGGCATGTATGGCAGAATCGCTGTTATGGAGCTCTTCAGGCCCAAGGTAAGGGGGTTTGTGTGCAGTTGGTAACACTTTGAATTATTGTTCCTGCTGGACTAGTTACTGGTCTCGTTATTTTATATATATATATATATATATATATATATTTAACTGCACCATAAATGATTTGTGCTGTGGCGTGTTTCTCGATCATCTACAAAGTTGGCTGGAGGGTGGAAATTTTGCCTCTCAAAAAGAGTGAAGATCTGCACATTACAAATAGGATATGACGCATGCAGACACTGTCTGCTAATTGGGCTCACGGAGGCTGATCAGGTGTATAACATGTAACTCTGGTGCCATTTTCCTCTTCATTCTTCAGGGTGAGAGCAAAGACCTGCTCTTCATTCTTACATCTAAGTACAACGCCTGCATCCTAGAATACAAACAGACCGGGGAGAGCATTGACATCATCACCCGAGCCCATGGCAATGTCCAGGTGAGACAACAGTGCAAATATAGTTATGTATAGACATGAGCCACATTGTAAGGACATTAATCTATTTGTTATGGTTTGTTCATATGAAGGACAGTATGTATTTTATGTATTTTGTTCTTCTTGGTTGAATGCAGCAGTTCGCTCTTTTTTTTTTTAATCTCCACAACATTCATATTAATAAATCTTAATTTAGACTATTTTAAATTATCCATTTGCCATTTAAATTGGTTAACACCTTTAGCTAACATTTCAGAATTCTTGTATTCTTTAATCTGGTTTATATCAGTGACATTTTGGACTTCTTAGACCTTATTTAAAAACTAGAAAAGCTAGAAAAATGTAACTAGCTATGTGGTACATAATGTGACGCTTTCTCATACACTTCCAGTGCTAAACAGTTCCTAACCCAATGCTCTTTTGCAGGATCGTATTGGGCGTCCATCAGAGACGGGTATCATCGGAATTGTAGACCCAGAATGCCGCATGATTGGCCTGCGGCTATATGACGGCTTGTTTAAGGTGATCCCATTGGACAGGGACAACCGTGAGCTCAAAGCTTTCAACATCAGACTGGAGGAGCTCCAGGTCATCGACGTTCACTTTCTGTATGGCTGCCAGGCTCCAACTGTTTGTTTCATCTACCAGGTACAGGAGCAGTGCATAATGTGGGAATGTGTCTTTAAAGAAATGAAAAAAGAATATTTTGACAAATTCATATATCTGGGACATTTCTGTTTAATTTATTTATTCTGTGAGAATGGTTTCAAGCCTATGGTAACTAAGCAATGCACAGTAGCAAAGTGCAGTTAATGACCAGTTTTTCTCCATATGTTGTGTTTCATAGGACCCTCAGGGACGCCATGTGAAGACCTATGAGGTTTCTCTGAGGGAGAAGGAGTTTAACAAAGGCCCCTGGAAACAGGAGAATGTGGAGGCTGAGGCATCAATGGTGATCCCAGGTAATCAAAAGACTTCAGTTATTTAACTCATCATATAGCCATGGTAATGACGAGAACTGCTGTGTGAAAACACAAGGATGTGAGCTATGATTTGCTAGTTCATAAGTGTGTAAGTTTAGTTTACAAGTCGTGAATGAATTCAGTTGTTGAACACATTTAACCCACAGCATGACTGATAACTGGTAGTGCAGAGGATATTAGCTTCTGTGCTGTAAACATCTCCAAAATAGCAGAAATTTCACAGAATAATCACTCTCTTGCCTGTGTGCTTGTATTTTAGTCCCTGAGCCATTTGGTGGGGCTATAATCATAGGACAAGAGTCTATCACCTACCACAATGGAGACAAATACTTGGCCATTGCACCACCCACTATCAAGGTAATGATAACAGATAGCACACTTTGGGTTTAGATATTTTGATCGTTCAGCTGTTGAAAGGAAGCTAGGTAAACATTTAAGTTGCAATAATGTAGAATTGAGTTAGACTGTGGCTGTTAGAAGCCTAAGTACTGTAAGTCTCAGCAAATAGAATATTTCTGTACCAGGGGCAGTCAAAATAGAGTTAGTTGGTAAAGTCACTTGCAGTAGTAGTAGTAGTGCCCCATCGCAAGTAAGTATCCTATATCTAATTCAATGATGCATCAAAATATCTGTTAGTACTGGGCTGTTGGAAGCAAAATAATTAAATAGAGCTTGTCTGGGAACATGAGCCCAAATATGAAGCTTGTTTATAAAACGGTGTGAAATCAAGAGTGTGATTGTAAAGCTATACCAGAATCACACTGTGTGAGCATGATTGTTTTGTTACATTTTTTTAGTCCAGAGGTGTACATGTACTTTCTTTTGTTATGACTCTTATCAGTGCTAAGCTTCCAATACCCCAAGGTTTTAGTATTATCAAGATTAAGTTGTAGTCTTTCTGGTGGCATTTAAAAGAGCTCAAGGCCCAAGAGCCCCTCAACAGCTTCTCGCTTCTATAATTAGAGGATGTTCTTTCCTCCCTCACTGCTCTTTAGAAGAACATTTTCATGAATTACAGAAAGAAAATTTGAAATCATTCAGATTGGGAATCTTCTAATTAAACCGCTTTTATTATCTTCATTTTAAAACAAATATCTTTGCCAGGCTGTTGACTATCCTAATAATTAACTTATCTGCCCAATTTAAGGATGATTGGTTATTGACTTTTCAGGGTTCATTTGTGATTCAAACTTTCTATGAATTCACCCATTTGGAAACAGGAAAGCTTGTTTTATCTTAAAAGTTTATACAAACGATACAGTCTTAGGGAAAAGAAGTGTTTCCACTTTATACGTTTCTTTTACGCTCTCCCACAACTTGCCTTTAGTTGGTGGCTCCTTATCCAGCCACTTCCCTATTATTTCCTTTTTACTGGCAATAAGTAATACTTTAAGAAAATATTTGTTTTGAATGTAATAATCAGGTGGTATATTACATAAATATACGATATCAAAACTATTGAGTATCTCAAAACCTGATATGCATGTGTTACTATGTTTGTCAGATCTGCTATTTTGTAGGAATTTTCTTTTTGGAGTAATAAAACATAACATTCTTTCATGAATATTCTCTCCACTAACTGGCATTTAATTCACATATTTAATCAATCCTCAACTGTTAGTGTGACATTTGCTTCCCTCTCCCATTTGACTTTGATGTATAAGGTGGAATATTTCACGAGAGATTGTATTCATGTATAAATTCTAGATACCTATTTCTTGTGGATGGTGCCCCATGCAAGCATCAGTGAAAATATTACCAGTGCTCTTATCAGATTCCCCAATAGCTTTAGTATTTCTATCAAAGTGTTGCCTCACCTGTAAGTATCTAAACAAATCATTTATGTCTAAATTGTAGTTTTCACTGAGATGTTGGAAATTTTCCACAGTTTGAAGTTTTCATCATATTTTACCCATCTTAATACCTACATATTCATCTTCGGTATAAAACATTTACATTTATTAAATCATATTAAATTAAATCACTATTACCGTAAGTCAAATTTTGGTTTTATTTCATTTTTGATGTGGCCATAATTTAAAGTGTTTTTAAGATTCATTGGGATATTAACCCCCAGGTACATCATTGTATTCCATTATAAATAGTATTTTAATTTACGTTTTCTTTTGATGAATAATTGGATTAAGATGGGCTTTGGATCTGGTTTAGTATCCTAAGTAAAAACCAAATTGTTCCAAGCTGGACATGAGATTGGCAGGTTGGAGTCAAAAGTTTGCCATCTGCATCTACAAGTATTTGGTGTTGTATCCCTTTAACCAAAATTCCCTTAATATCACTGTTTTCTCTAGAGACTTGAACTACAGGCTCTATAAATAATGCAAATAATGTGGGGCTTAAGGGATATCCTTAGTGGTGTCCTTGTTTCAGAGTGAATATCCATTCACCTGGGCAGTTGGTAAATGGTATGATGATTAAAGACGACCTATAACTCCATGTTTAAATCCAGACCTTCTTAACACCAGGTACAAAAACTGTGACTTTGAATGACTTTTACTCGTGATATCAACAAGTTGCAGTGCTCACCTCACATTGTCTTGCATGTTCCTCTCATCAGTAAATCCTGTTTTTGATTTTTTTTTTTTTCCCCAAATTATTTTTGCAATTATTTAAGTAAATATTCTATAATATGTGATCCAGAAATGGGTCTGTATGACCTACCCTCTGTTCTCTCGTTTATTGACTGTAAATCTAAAGAATCTAGCAAACATTTGACTGTCGCAGGGTCTGCTCTTTTTAGCTTGAATATATAGTTTTATGTAATAAATGCACATGACTCCAGTATGCCTTCAGGTTTGTAGCACACTCTATTTGTAACAGGGTTTGGGATTTTAAAAACAAACCTATTAAATTGTTATGTAATGTATGTTATGTAATTTCTGTACCAATACCTCAAAGTAATTAACCCCAATTTAGACAAAACAATAATAATCCGTCCTTGAATAGACACAATGAGGATGAAAAAACAATGGAGACTGTTGTTTACATTAGATGTCCCTCATATGTTGATCAGACCAGTTTCTTTAAGCATCTTTTTTGTTGGATTTGTGGAATCTAAAGTAGGATGTCACCGTATGTTCCCTACAGTTCAGAGTACCAGAGACCTCTGTAGCAATAAAATCAATAACGCCCTTCCTCACCCATAATTTGAGTGGAGAACTGGAAAGAAACAACTGAGCATTGCCACTCCGCTTGCAAGTTTGTTTTTTTTATTTCAAAACATGTCTTTCTTTTTGTACTGATGAGTTTACTTTTTTTACTGAATTTTGTAGTCTTTTAACATCTATTTGTATAATAACACAACATTTTAAAGGTATAGGAACAAAGTGAAGGAGAAAAAAAAAACTACTTCCATAACACAGATTTTCCAGAAGTCTTGTTGGAGAGGAGAGCTCTTAAATTAACTGGGGGGCTCTGCTGTGTATGTTGATATCTCTACTGAGCAACTTACACAGGTTGTCTCAAAAGTCAGAACTCCCCAAACAGTGTTCTGATATTTGAAGTTGTTTAAGCAGTAACTTGACTCAGAGGGTAAAGGTTTTTATTTATTTATTTTTGTTTGTTTGTTTAATAAATGTAAAAATCGAGCACAGCGGTAAATTAAGTATTCCGACATCTCTCATTAATTGTAATCCATTTCCAATCTATATTTAAATGTCCTGTTTATCTGTTAGCTGTTAATAGTATTACAACGGCAGTGACAAACAAAAAACCTTCAGATGAAATTCTCCCTGAGAAAAGGTCAGGCTGTACAGCAGAAACCCTGGAGCTCTCTCTGGATACTTTCCTGGTGTTCCCGGCCCTGGTGTGTCATCTCACCCATGATGGCATGAGCCTCATTCCTGATATTGTCCTCTACCACTCCCCTTTTTCTCAAATTCTCCAATGCCTGTGCTGCATACCAGATTTTCTTGTTTTTAATTGCACTGCTTGGTGCTTATTAGATGTGGCGCTATCACTAGGATACACTTTACTATCACATTCATAACTAACCAACATTGTTCAAAGTATGCTGTCCCTTTAGCTTTTTTCCCCTTGATTATTTAGTTGATGTGGGATTATAATATAAGCAAACAGAAATGGAAAAAGAAGTGGTAAATGTATCAGTACCAACACAGACATTTTAAGAGAGAAATTTTAGTCGTATAATCCTTAGTTGAAAATGATAACATCTAGGAGAAAAGGGTTTTTTAAAGCAGTATTTTTAGGAAAGGCCAGGAAACATTTAAATCAGTTTTTCATGTTATAGAGGAATCAAAGTTCATTTAATTCATTCTTCAAAATAACTGCTCAAATAAGTCTGTGGGTGTGTTTCAGGATGGATTCCATGTTGCAAAATCTGCCTCTAAAGGGACTTTGGAACCATATCAGGCATGAAAATAAAGCTAACATCCTAAATGAAAATGCAACACAATGGTGGCTTCAAATACAGATTCCTCTGATGTCTTATCAATAGCTCAAAATATCCTCCAGACCTTCTGATCTGTCAGGGTTTTTTTTTTTTCCTCTTTAATTCAAGCTCGCGTGTCTTCATTACTACTGCACGGTAGCATTGTCCAGCTTTTCCAGTGTTTGAATAGGAACAGGTAATAGGAAAGTTGTTGTTAAGTGATCATTGATGCCACATTTTTATTATTTTTTTCCACCTAATATGTTATTTGTATTCAGTTCAAACACACTCCTTTCAAAAGTATCAAGAAAACATAGAGGCTTATCCTTTGATGTATAACAGAACTGTTTTGGCAGCTAATTAATAAATTGTCACTCTGGAGCACCAAAGTGAAAAATGAATGTGGAACACCAAAGCTTCTCCCAACACGGAGGTCTGCTGAAAATGTCTCAGCTCATCTAGGGCATTACGGTTGCTGGTGAGGAAGTAGACTGGTTTCACATGTCAGAGCTAACAAGCTAATTACCTGCCATTCAGTCAAGAGGAGTCCACAAGATTGCAAAGCTGTGAAAATAAAAGTTTTTGACAAAAGTTTTAAGTAATGCTACAGGCTGGGTGATTGTGAAAATGAGTTTTGTAAAGGTTTGATCAAGTGAGAAATTGACTCGGCGTATACAGCAGTCGTTGACAATAATAATATCTCCTTTTGAAGGAAAGTAACAGAAACTCAGTCACACTACAAGAGTTTAAATGCCAGCTTTAATCTGGACTATTATTCTATCCATCCATGAAGCTTATCCTGCATCTCCTAGCATGTTTTGGTGCTGCTCAGTTTTGTTTAGAATAAGAATTTTTGAAAAAGCTCAAGGCTGAAAGCTGAAAGCGAGCCTGACAGTATCCATAAAGCTCTGGTCAAAGTGAAGGTACTGTAAAATATTTTACAACAGACTCAGTTGATAGTCCTTTGCTATACCTTTTCAAAGGTTTAGAAAGCATATTTTAAACAGTATGATAAATTATGACAGCAAACACTGATAAAACAATATAAGCGTGGAATTAGATTATTGTACGAATGGCTGATAAATCAGTCAGTTTCAGATTACTCCTAGGGAATATTAGCATATCAAAAATATATCAGTGACAAGATATTTCTGTACAAGCATACAAAATATGTTTAGAAATACTGTTGCTATTGCAAAGTTTGTCCAACAGAGAGCACTGACAACTTAGTTTTCCAGCTTCCTTCTCTGCACATATATATTGCTGTGCACCCACATGCAATTTAAAAGATCTTTATAGTAAACATGAGAATTTTTTGCAATGTACCTAAAATGGTGTACATATAATACAGAATTCTTTAATACTCAAAGAAATGCTTTGGTGGTGGGGCACTGTTACTTGCCTGCATACACAAGTATAAATAGTTGACTAATGGTTTATTTGCTAAAGTGTGGACCCTATTAGAGGTGTTGGCTTACCACTGTTGGTCGTATTGTGTTTGATGTGTTTGTGTCCTGCTCTCACTTACAGCAAAGCACTATTGTCTGCCACAACCGAGTGGACCCCAATGGCTCACGGTACTTGCTGGGTGACATGGAGGGACGTCTCTTCATGCTGCTGTTGGAGAAGGAGGAGCTAATGGACGGCACAGTGGCGCTGAAAGACCTGCATGTGGAGCTGCTTGGAGAGGTCTTTCATTTCTCTTTTTCTTTAGGCCGTAGTATAGCTGGCTGTCTTCCATCTGTTTATCCACCTGCCTTTCCTCAGGCATTTCTCCCATCACTTTCTCACTACCTGGCTCAACGACCCTCTCTGTTTCTTTCTGATTTTCTACTGCTGCTTTTTGTTCTCACCATCTCTGTGCTGTCTTTTGTTACAATTGACTTTTTAGTTGTTTATGCCCCTGAGCTAATAGATCTGTCTACACTTGCACAGAAGATAAGAAAAAATTATCTCACCTCTTTGTTGCTTGCTTGCCAGGCTGTCACTTATCCCTTTAAAGTTGATTTAGGTAATGATTGTATTTCAATACTGTGGTTGAAGCTAAGGCTCATGTTCAAGGCAGGCGACATTTGGTTTGTAGCACCTTTCTTTAATTACTTTCTGAGGAGTTTAGAGATGTTAAAGGCTTTCTTGCTAGTTTTCTAGTTTTACTCTAGTAGTGCTTTGAGTTGGGAGCTGGTTTGTTTTTAGATTATTATAAAGTCTACTGCTATTAGGACAAGTCTGTTCGATAAACACGTAGGAACAGCTCTGTGTTAAAATGTCAGACAGAACGCTTTATTAATTGCAAGTCAATATGTCTAAGACCATGTACACAGTGATGGGTAAATTTAATAACAAACATTGTTTGTTTTTACATTACTTAAATTTACTGAAACTGAATTATGAAACACAATAATTCAGTTTTTAAAATCTTTTCTTTTTACACTTTACATTAATAACGTTTGTCTGCCAAAGTTATTTTAACTTTCTAGCTGAACAGTCGTGGTTTAATTGACCTTTCTATTTCTCCTGTTAGAGGATTATACTTGAAATTTTTTTTTTTATTATCAGGTAAATTCTTTTTTTATTTAATAATGGTTTAATGTATAAAAGGTCAAAATCTTTCATTTAAGATGGAAAAAATAATTATCACTGCTTAAAGTTATATTGTAATTAATGTGGCTACAAGTAAAAACAATAAATTTAACACACTGTTGTGTACGTGTAGATATGGAAGCTTAGATCACTATAACAGCAGATCTGTTCTCAAAATGAACAGCTGGAATTCAGAATGATTTTTTATTTAGTTGTTTTTCACAATAATAGTTGTAAGACTATTGTAAAATCCACTGATTCATATGGTTTTGTCCAGTGGCTATCTTCATTCATTCATTCATTCTTTCATCCCTTCATTTATTGTTTTTGTTTGCCTGATCATAGCAAAACACACAGTATTTTCCAAAAACAAGGGGGAATAAAAGAGAAGAACTTCTGTATTTGAAGCAGAAAGAGTGCAAACAGAAGCAACAGCTTATATGCACCTGCCCCTCATACTGTCCACCCAACCACAAACTGAAGCTATCGGGCAAATGATTGAATAACAAAATAGATCTGCAACTATTTGTCAATTTTTTTTGGTATAAATGCAAAAACGGTGGTTCCAAAGTGTCTGTTGTGTTAACTTTTCTTTAAACTGGTGTTACAGTGAGGGGAATATCCGTATTTGTGACTTTGTAATGGCTTTTCTTTTTTTCTTTTTTTTAAAACTGAGTTCTGACAATTTATTGGTAGAGGATTAATCAGCAAAGTCATTTCCAGATTGATTAAAATGTAACTGATTGTAAATTGCAGCCCCCCTGTGCTATGATCAAGAGACTGAAATGTTTGTGTGTCCCTTCACTGACAGACATCGATTGCTGAATGTTTGACCTACTTGGACAACGGTGTTGTGTTTGTGGGCTCTAGATTAGGCGACTCCCAGTTAGTGAAGGTAAGCAACAAGAGTCTTTTTTTATTTTATTTTATTTTTTTTATTTTTGTAATTCGTGGATTGAAACTCACTTTAAACACACTGTTTTTTCTCTAGTTAAAAAAATAAAAGTTAAACTAAATTAAAAGAAGTTAAACTTTTAGTAGATATGTGTAGAAATGTGTGATAAATCCTGCAGTGTTTTTCATATCTTGTTTTAAGCTATTGCAAATACTTAATGAACTGATTCAGAAATTAATTTTGAACAGTGATTTATTATTATTTTTTTTCCCATGGGACTTCATTATTCTGCTCTATTATTTTTAAGTTTGCGTTTTGGTTTACTAAATTTAAATATAATAAGTAAGTGTCGTAAACAGTGAATTAATAACCTCCAATATCATTGTAATTTGACACATGTGATTTTCAAAGAAATTGTACAGATTACATCCTTTGTAAAGACAATTTTGTTTATCTGCAGCTCAACGTGGACAGCAATGAGCAAGGCTCATACGTGGCTGTGATGGAGACATTCACCAATCTGGGCCCTATTGTGGATATGTGTGTGGTTGACCTTGAGAGGCAAGGCCAAGGCCAGGTAAAATCCACAAGCTTAATCCTTGTTTTCTAGACAAAACAGAGCTTCAGAGCAAATAAAGGCTACATCATATTTACATATTCAGTAACAAAATCAAATTAAAAATTTTTTTGGCGGGGGGGTGTTTGCTAGAGAGTTTATATATGACATGGTGATTACTGAAAACCCTTCAAGCAGTCACTGGATACACTTCCGTTATGTTGAGTCTCCCTCTGAGTTTTCCTCCTTATTATCGTCTTTGTCACAGCCTTCAGGGAGTCTCAGTTTATACCACAAATGCAGCGATTTCGAGAGCCATGTTAACAGTGTTCTTCTCAGCAGAATTGAGCTTGTAATGCCTCAGAGCACAAACTTGCAAAAGCCAGAAAATCTGCGTACAGTGCAGTCAGGAGATTCCTGTGAGTTTTATGTAATATGGTTGTTCTTCTTATGTATGGTGCCTTTTTTCACCTAGTATCCCAGTTGAATCTAGATGTTGGTTAGCTGGTCTGCAGTTACACTGGATGTTAAAATGCACCTCTGCTACACAGACCTAAATTGGCTTTCTTATTCCGTTGCACAAAGCCAGATTGCTGTGAATGTAATTTCCTCTAATAATATTTACACCCTTTCAAACTGACAGTGAAGACCTCGTCCCTGTCTGCATGTATCCCAACAATCCATCATCTTCAGCACTTGTGTGTGCTTAGTTCTGTTTACCTTGAGCAGATATCAAACCATTTGTATTCGGGATACAATGTGATCTATCTTGTATTGCATGGTAATGTCAGATTTAAAATGGAGCCACAAATCCAGAAAATGTTCTCTTATTTCTCAAAATATGATGCTTATGTTAAAATGCAACCAGCTTTTGGCATGTTCTTTAACACATAACTGCAGATATGTACTTTGACAAAAAAAAAAACAATTTCTAATTTGAACATTTGTCCTCCTTTGTGTTGAATCACTGGGGCACAGGGAGATGCAGTACAGAAGGTTTTGTTGGCAGAGTTTGACACCAGGCCTCAGGGTATTTGATGTGGTTCCAAAGGCAGCGGTCCACTAAAGCACTGAGCCACTCTACTGGGTACAGACCAGCGCAGCATCAGCCACTGCCTGCATTCATCCATTCTCTCTAATTCAAGGGCCAGAAATAAATCCAGTCACAATTGTTTTAATTTGCTATTAGCTGCAAATCTGGAAAGCATTTGACCCGGTTAATTAATGCAAACAAATTGCAACGCAGTTAAGATGGCAGGGGATTGACGCACACGGCGCAGGACAAAGTATAACATGACCTCTCTCAGATAAATCATAATAGGGGTTGTGCTCATGGATGTGCAACAGAAGAAAATGCAGTCAGCCCCATGAGAGTGTGGCTGAGTGTGTGAGGGCATTTGAAAACATGCTCAAGGGAGCGAGGTGGGTTGCCAGGATCATCATGACTGTTTCTATTGGGAGGAAACTGTTGGGTGGCAGGTGGTACAGGCTGAGATTATGCAGGCTCTGGTATTAATCCTGTTAGTGTACCATGACTGGATGCATAAATAGCATTCTGGTGCTCTCCAGTCATACTGTACAGGCAGTTATTTACCTTCAGGCTGCTGGATCTCAACAGCGTGATGTTTATAATGGCAGTCTCAGAGAAGCTCTACTGTGAGCCAGTTCACAATTTCTACAAACTACATTTTAGTTGTACTGATGTCTACTTTACTATCAGAAACCGTATAAGAAGGATTTCTGCACTTTTATGACTTTGTATGACCACTACTTAAACTAGGTCTTTTAGCATTAATGATAATGATTTGTCAGACAGATTTTCAACCAAAATACTAACATTTGTTTGTTTGGTTTTTGTTTTTTAAACTGCTTTCTCTTGGCACTGAAGCTCTCATTTAGTACAAAATCTTTAAGCTATGAAATTGTTATTTTTTGTTTTTGTGTTTCTGCCCATTAATACCTTATTCATAAAGAGAAAAGTATTTAACTATTTCAGAGTCTTTTATGTCTTCATCACACTCAATTTGAACCTTTAGCTACCACAGCAGCAGACAGATATCTGCTACTGACAAATGACTGACTAACTGACTAAATGATTTTAGTTGCTGATTGGCTCATAACATTCAACAAACCCAGAATTAGCCAATACCAACGTAAGGCTGATGTATCTGTGCATCCCTAATTTTATCACATTTTACAGTTACGTAATTAATGAAGAAAAATAATCGCTGATTAACTGAATAATTGTAACAACAATGCAGTGAGCAAGTTAATTGCTGGGGTCTTTGAAACATGAAGACATCGCTACAACATAGCCACATTATTTAAATGACTTCATTTGGGAGTAAAATGGTATGACTGACTGCTCATGTTTCTTGTCCCATTAGTCATGTCCTTGAGTTCAGATCTCTGCAGTTTTTGCTCACTCCCTTGTGATTAGTGACTGTAATAGACAGTTTTCTTACAGATGTGAATGATATGTTAGAATATATAAAAAGTTACAGATTGTGTGAAAGGATTTATTCTTTACAAAAATGTAATAGTTGGTTGGAAGCAGAAATAAGGTGTTATTTAAATGACAAAAAGGGGGAGAAAAGCGACAGCTTCATATCTCAATCTTTGTCTTAATGTCTCTCTTTGGTGCTTTCAGCTGGTGACATGCTCAGGTGCATTTAAAGAGGGCTCTCTTCGGATAATCCGCAATGGCATTGGAATTCATGAGCATGCCAGCATTGACCTGCCGGGAATCAAAGGTTTGTGTGTTTTGTATGTGTAAGTCTGTCTCTCATCAGCCATCTCCCTCTCGAGCCTTGACTTTATCTGGACCTTAATATTCTACTGACTTCACAGTAGAGCCACTTCACCCCGCACATCTGTTTGCCTCTGCTGGCCAAGATGCCAGCTGTGGCTCGTTCAGGTTTGGCACGTGAGCAGGAACAGATGGCTCAGATGTCATAGGTCTTCCCTCTGCACTTTCTGAATAACAGGAAAATTGCCAAGGTTTGGTTTGGAGGCATTTGTTTTAATTTAGAAAATCAAAGTGCTCTGCAGTGTCTGCTATGGTAAGCAGACAATTTTAGGAAGCTCGTCAGGTTTTAACGACAGCAGACACCTCTTAATCCCAGAAAATTAGGTTTCTCTCAAAGGACTCTTCTCCGGTGCTTGAATGAGACACACAGGGCAGTTAAGGCCTGCTCACACTTGTTAGGTTATAGCTCTTTATCGACCATCTATGCCCTAAAAGAGTTAGCTGCTGGCTCTTGCCCCTGGCCTCTTTATGAGAGGCAATTATTTACTTAGGCAATCAATGGCTCCTTGAAAGTGATTTGCAACCTGTACATCCTCCAACATGTTAACATTTGACAAATGGAATAGTTTAACATTGGGCACTGTCTTGATATTGCATTTCTTTTATTTCTTTGCAAATTGGTGCTGAAAGTAACTTTTTCAGTCTAACACTCTCAAATTCCCTTCAAGGTCTGTGGCCTCTCCGCTCTGAGGCAGGCAGAGAGACAGATGACATGCTGGTGCTGTCTTTTGTGGGTCAGACACGGTGAGCGTTTGTGCAGAATGCCAGATAAGGACAGGGTCAATTTTGAAACTGCGTATCTTATCTCAAGAGTATGTTTTCCCCCAGAGTGTTGATGCTGAGTGGTGAGGAAGTTGAGGAGACCGAGCTTCCAGGCTTTGTTGACAACCAGCAGACATTTTACTGTGGAAATGTGGCACACCAGCAACTCATTCAGGTTTGTATGCACACATGCACACATCTGTTATATGTAAAGTACGGAGTCTGTTCATGCTTTAGAAAGTAAGAATATCCTGTCATTTCACAAATTCTAAATTAATTATTCAGCTGTGGCCTTGTGCCATTTAATAACATATCCTTTGGTGGAGCTGAATCATGCATGATTAAAAGGGCCAGTTCTGAATGTGAAGAGTTCAAAAAGACTTCATGTATTTTATACTTAATATAAATATTTTACTTCATTTAATCTCAAGTTTCATCCTCCCTTTTGGAAATGTGGATGAATCCTGCTGGGAATTCTGCCAAATGTTACACCCTCAACCATTAATCTTTAGGTTATGAAAACTCTGCTCATATTTCAGTGCTGGGGGTTTTTTACTAATTCGTACACTTCATGTGTTTACATTGAATACATTTTGATGTTATTATCTGACTGGGTGTTGCTATGCTACTTGTTTTGGCCCTTAAGTTGAGTTTTCCTTAAGTTTGCATTGAAGCCACCAGTGGTAGAGGGGTTGTCCCGAAAGGACACTACAGCATAGTATTAGATGGCGCTGGTGACATGAGAGCTACTGCACTGAGGACACCAAAGACTGTGTTAATTTTCTGGGGTAGTGTCCAAATTTGAAAGTTTGTAAAATTCACATTAAATATTGCTGTAATAGGAAATTGTCAACATAGCATTATTTTTAGGCAAACAGTGTACCTAATTACTCTGTGTGCAATGAACATGCTCATAGCACTAAACTCAGTTAGAATGAATGGCTGACTTGGTACCTATTTGCAGCTTTTAGCCTTATTTTAGCTCATTAGTTTTGGTTCAGCATCCTGCACATAGGCCATGTGCTTTGCTGCTCTAATTAACGTCACAATAAAAGCTCTAGGCAGCTGATTCCAGTAAACAAGCTCAGACAAGCCAACTATGCACTACCATACTTACACGAAACTGCAAAAAATCTAAAAAAGGAACTGGTAAACAATGCTGATATTTCTGTCAGAACCAGTAAAACACCACACAAACACCTACTGTGGCATTTAAAAGAACAATCGTCCACAAACACAGTTTCAGAGGGATGCTTATGGTGTCTAATTGCCATTGCAGACACCAGTATGATTAACCATCACATCACAGGTAGTTTCCAAAGGGGCGCACTACAAAGCAAGACTGGGTTAGCGAGCTTTGTCAATCTTAAAGTCAGATTTTTTGTGTTAGAAAAGTGTCTCTCTTTGTATGTGGATGAACCACCGTTGTAACTTGTGCCTAATTCATAATTTGGTTGGATAGCTTTGTCTCACGTTTTCATGGATTATTTGCAGCATGTTTTAAGGTCTGTAAAGATTCTCTTCATTTTATTTGTGCAAGTTGTTGAGCTGTACCTTACTAACATCACAAATGAAGCTCTACCGTGAAGTTATAACAGTGCAAACGTTGCATTATTCTCTCACTGGAATGTGCCTTTGTTCGTTAGGTGATTTAAAAAAAAAAAGTCTAAATGTTGTTATACTTGATGCTAATCTACTGCAATTCCAAAAGTTCCACTTGGAAGTGCAGATACTATAACACAGAATACACAGCTCTCTAATGTGCAACCATCACATTAGTAATAAACAGCAGCACTGAGCACACTTGGCATAAAACGAGCATAAAATAATTAACTTATATACTGCTCCGTGCACTAAATCCCTACATTATTTTCTGCAGCATGAATTTGCTGTTGTATTTACAACAGTGTTGCATTTTACTGGCGTGCATGGTTTTTTCTTCTTTTTCTCATCAAGCTGTATTTGTGCCACAGCACTAGGTTTTGCATTGTCCTAAACGGTGCACTACCTTCACTTCTTAATGTTTATACTTGCTGCAGTCTGTAATTAGGGCTTCTTCAGCTCCTTTGTCCTGTCTTGCTTTTTCACTGCTGTATAGTAGCGCTCCCCTTTTACAATACACCATTATATTTTAAACATTGCATTTGTCTTGCTACCTAACCTCAGGGTCTTTTGTGGGACGTGAAATACAAATGCAATCAAATGAACCGTTACAACAATAGTAATATCATTACTATATGTTGCAGTGACATTTGGTTTTGTTGTTTCACAAAAGTGATTTCTGGGAGCAAACAAATGGCAGCCATTCATCCTTCATGTTTCTTTTAATCATACTATATTTCTTGACATTTGTGTTGTAGTTAAACTGCTTTATTTTCTACAAAATGATTTTGTTATATTTTCTAATAAGCATGCTACTGAAGCCTTTGCTTTGTCTTCATTTGTTTTTTATCTTGCTTTTATCTTTAAGTCTAGTGTCGGCTCCATAAGTGTGAATGGAAGTGTTTTAAAGCTGTGTCTTAGGATCTGATATGTGCACGATGCTAAATCAGTGGAATTCATTAGATGGGATATTTTATGTAAAAAATTAGAAGAAAGATGGTTTTTCATTGATTAAAAATGTGCACAGAATATCTTAATGTAAGCAATAAGATATTCTTTAAAATATTTTCTAGCTCCCAGTTTCTTTGTCATCTGTAGAAAAACCAAATGACAAGTAATGTTTCTCCAGATCACATCAGGCTCTGTGCGCCTGGTGCTTCAGGACAGCAAGACGTTGGTGAGTGAATGGAAGGAGCCACAGGGCAGGAACATCAGCGTGGCTGCCTGCAACCACACCCAAGTGGTGCTTGCTGTGGGGCGAGCCCTCTACTACCTGCAGATCCTAGCTGGAGAGCTCAAACAGATCAGGTAGGACATAAATGAGGACTTATTAACATTTTTTATTCACTGTTAAAACCCAATTCCAGTCTATCCACAAAGCCAACCGGCTGCTCACTTAGCTGCATAATTATCATAGAAAGCCTTAGTGAGCAAATATGAGCAGCTTGCGAGTTCACAAGCATGTCCAACGTCCAATCTCATCATTTTCACTGGGATCTCGATACAGATACACTTGAGCAATAAAGCTATATACTGCAGTTAATGCTTTTCAGTTATCTTAATAGCTGAGTGCAGAGACTTAAATCTTGTCCTATTAATAAAAAGTGTACTCTTAATCCAGGATGTTGGGCTCAAATGTTTCATAAAGAAATTTCTATATCTTATCAAACCCGATTCTTTTCTTCCAACTGAACAGAGGAGATGGACACAGTGTGGTCAAAGATATTATAGCCATTTTATTACCTTCCGGAAGGGAGATGTGCACCCTGCTAAGTCTATTAGACTATTTTCAGGTTATTTGAATATTCAATATGATACATTTGACTGCATACACAATGCCCAACCGAACAGAGGTATGAAGGCTTATTAACAAAGGTTAATTAACGCTATCCCCAGTAGTTCATTAGTCTCACAGTTGTGGGGGTTTTTTTTTTTGGGGGGGGGGGTTTATATA
>VUQG01045664.1:0-29607 GCA_015106755.1 Etia nguti
ATGTCAGGCAGGTTTCCAGTTTAAAATATTATGGCCTGAAGGGATTATTTTAAAAATATTTATATAGATATTTTTTTAACATGACTTGGCAGCTATATTTCTGTCACTACAGTGCACTGGATGTTAACTAGAGTAAAGTGGATAAAGTCTACTGTGTGTGAAAAAGAGCCTATTTGTGGCCACATCTGCCACAGACATATGTCTGAGTGTCAGCCTTTAGGATAAGATCTGTCAAGAGTCGAAAGGCAGTGTCTGCTTGTACAAGTCTGATCTTGTGACTTCAACCTCTTTGATACCCTAAACAGAATCAGATGCAAAGGTTATTTTCCATCAGCATGTCTGACACTGGGTGAGAACACGGCCTGTGTCTTGAAAAAATTAGGTTGCGTTTCTACCTATTTCTCACAGAGGGCTAACCTTTTATCATGTGATAAACATCTGGAACAGAATAAGAGTCACTTTCCAGGTCAGCTACTAATCCCCTGGGTCAGATTGGTTTCCTGTAGACACACACACACACACACACACACAGTCTAATCGACTCACATACAAATGCATAGGCAGACTAAAGCTGCACAATATTGTCAAACATTTATTCTGGGGAAGCTTTGAAGCCTAATAATGCCATATGGAAATCACAGTAATCAATACCAGTTTATTTTATTTTAAAGTAATTGCACAAAGCTAATGCATGCATGGTGAGATAGCGTCCTTACTGCAGCACTGCTTCTGTTAGTGGCTTATAGGGCATAAGCCACTAACACTCAGCCTTGTGGACCAGGATGAGGAATCCCTCTATTAGAAAATCTAGTCTCTGCTCCCACCTGCATGATTGATCTCCACAGCAGCTCTACACAGAGACCCTGTGGACCTGAGCCTTGTCAAACAGTGACTCCTCTGTAGTGTATGGAGTTCAGGAGAGTTTTTTTTAATGTAACAGCTCCACAGTGTAGCACCTCAACTGGGATGTGGATGAGTAATCGTCTGCATTTATTATGATGCTGAGGCAGAGAAGAAAGACTTTGTAGCTGAAAGTTGTGACAGGGTGAAATTGATCATATAAAGTTAAAGGTTTTTTTGATGTTGTTTTGTTTCGTTTCCTGAGTCTGAGTCAGCAGGTTTGTGACAAGTTTCAGGTAACTTTACTGCATGTAAAACGGTTGTAGAAAGAGAAATCCGGTTTTTGGTGGCCTGGAAAAAAAGCTGGGGTGCTGGTTGGGGTGGTGTGTGAAAGAGCTTGAAATGTGGTCTGCTCATTGTCTCTATTCTGAAGAAGCCTGTGGTCTTGAGGGAGAGACCATGGAAGGAAGAAATCTAGGGTAAAGGAGGGACGGTACAAAATACTCCTGTGATTGGGACTGCTTTGAAAAGAAGTTCATAGGAAAGTCATTTTCACAAAGTCTTCACAGTCTTCACTCTTACGTTTGTTGTGTCTGTATTTCACAGAGTTATTCAGAACCCAGACGCAAACTCCAAAAAACTGTATAAGGGAAACTTCACAAATCACCAACTAGAATTATGAGGAAAAGCAGACCTTTAAAATAAATGCCTACTTCTAGTGAATAAAATAATAGCACTTATAAATCAATTACTTTTAATATAATCGCTCTAAGCCTGGTGTTGGCATTTCTGACTAATGCACCACATTTTCTCTGATGAAGAGATACTTTATGTCTGTTGCTGTACCTCATTAAAAGCACGTGTGACCTAACTTGTGTTACTTTTGGCTGCGCTGTGCCAAGATGAATGTGAGGAATCCTGTTGAGGTGGGTGAGTGTGGGCGTGCACGTGGAGGTTGACAGCTTGATTTAGTGTGATTGTGTGATAGGTGTGTGGGTTTCTCTCCATCAGATGTTGCCAGTAGGGAACAGACCTTGTTTTGTTTGGCTCGGTGGGGAGGTCGGTGTTCGAGGATGTCACTCAACATGCTGTATAGTTGCAGTAACTAAACTGCCGTGCAGACCTTTAAACCTGCTGAATTTACAGCCTGCTCACCACTGTGCGTTCACACTCGCTGACCTTGTCTAACACTTTCTCGTGTCTGTCTTTCACTCCTTTGCTCATAAACTGTATGCTGACCCAGCTACCTTGCCAAAAAACGCCTCTTCTTGAGTGGCATGCCAGGGGGTGTATGGACATGTCTGTGTGGCAAAAATATGTATATAAATGAAAAGTTACAACAAAGTTTCAACGACTGGAAAAGAAGCGTTCTTCATATTGTATGCCATATTTGTAAGTCCTTGGAGCTGAGACAGCAAAACAGAGCAAAGCACCATGTCCTCTTTAACTGTGCTCTTACTGAATACATGGCACACTTACTCCTTTAACATATATTTTGATTTTAATGGACTTTTAAGCAACATTTAAGCATGCATGTCTCTCTGAGTGTTTGTGCGTTGTTATAGTCCCCAGTCTTCTTGCCATGAATCATAAATGCTGAACTTGATGTGTGCTGTGAGTCTTTCACCACTAACTTTGGTCTGCTTCTCAAAAGAACCCTTTAACCTTTTTAAAACTGACACACGTAAATTTAACTTTTCAGAAACGGGCCAGTAAAGTGTCCGAGTTGGAGACTCTGGGGCGGTATTAGGGATTAGACAAGTATGCGTGGACACAGAAGAAGCTTTAGGATCGCTCGGCTTCCCTTCAGTTTGTGTCATGTTTGCACCTTTGCTGGCCAGGAAGTGGTTCAAAGCAAACTTTTTAAGTGAATTCAAATAAAGTTTAGTTTGGCTGGTCAGCGCTTAGTAGGTGTACTGACGCAAACTTTATATGTATATAATAAATTCAGGGAGGATGAGTAGGGAATTGCTGCAGAGAGAGAAAGGGATGATTTTCCTGCTGTTAGAAGAACACATACTGTTCCTTGACCTCCTACAGACTCATGAATAATACACAACGAGTATAACACTGTGTCTGTGTGTGTTTGGGGTGTGAATTCATTAATGGAGTAATTGTTATAAGTAAGTCTGGAAGTTAATGAGATGGCGAGGCCTCCGTCGTCCATCAGTGTGTCTATCCATCCATCCCTCCACAATTCACAAAATTAGCTACTTTTCTTAGAGCGCTGGGCAGATTTTGGCGAAGATTGAACACAATGATCAACTAATGGATCCTTTTCCCGTTTTTATGCTCTTCTCCTCACTGAGCATTGCTCAGATTGCAGTGAAATCAGATTAATTTGTTTTGAATATGTCTCATTGAGAGCCTACTTGCCTTCTTCATGGATTTTCTCATTGGTTTGTACAGCGAACCAATGACAGCTTACAACTTTCTTTCTGTGCTTCACGTATTATATTAACCTGCCGGATGAGCTACCACATCATTCTGGTCGTCAAGGATTAGATGCATTAAACTGCTCATCATTCCTTTATTTCACAACATAATAACCTTTTTGCTTTACCTTTTGCACCGGTGACCTTTACAGACCTTTACAGATCTCTAACTTCAAATCTCACCTTCTGCTTGAATTTTTAAATACAGTCATGTGAGAAAATTAGGACACCCCATTAAATAATCAGCTCTTTATTAAGAAATTTTCACATATCAATGTCCAATCAAGTTTTCGTGTATTACTGGAAAAGAAAGTGACTTAATTGCAATTAAACAACAAAAATTAAAAAAAAAAATTCACACATCAAAAAAAGATATGAACAAAAATGTGTATTTTAATGGAGGAAAAAGTTAGGAGACCCTACCCCCTAATAACTAGTGTTGCCCCCTTTGGCTGATATAACTGCAGTGAGACGCCTTTTGTAGCCTTTTACCAGTCTCTGACATCGATCAGAAGCAAGTTTGCCCCACTCCTCAACGCAGAATTCTTTCAGCTGTGAGATGTTTGAGGGTTTTCTTGCATGCACAGACCTGTTCAAGTCACCCCACAGCATCTCAATGGGATTAAGATCAGGGCTTGGACTTGGCCATTCCAGGACTCTCCACTTCTTAGTTTTTAGCCAGTCCTTGGTGGATTTGCTGGTATATTTTGGGTCATCGTCATGTTGCAGTGTCCAGTTCCGCTCCAGTTTAAAAAATTTTTACAGATGGTTTCACATGTTCTTCAAGCACCTTCTGATACACAGTCGAATTCATGATGGGTTCAGTGATGGTGAGCTGGCCAGGTCCTGCTGCAGCAAAGCATACCCAGACCATAATACTGCCACCTCCATGCTTCACAGTTGGTATGAGGTTCTTTTCTTGGAAGGCTGTATTTGGTTTATGCCAAACATGTCTACTGTTCTGGTGTCCAAATAATTCTGTTTAATCATGTCCAAAGAACATTATTCCAGAAGTCATGGTCTTTGTCTACGTTCGCTCTGGCAAACTTCAGTCTGACCTTAATGTTTCTCTTAGAGAGCAAAGGTTTCCTCCTTGCACACCTCCCATGAAAGTCAAACTTGTGTAGTCTCTTTCTGATAGTAGAGTCATGCACTTTCACATCGACAGTAGCCAGAGCCTGCTGTAGTTCTCATGATGACATTTTAGGATTTTTGATGACTTCTTTG
Organism: Etia nguti; assembly: GCA_015106755.1. Classification (NCBI taxonomy): domain Eukaryota; kingdom Metazoa; phylum Chordata; class Actinopteri; order Cichliformes; family Cichlidae; genus Etia; species Etia nguti. The sequence continues at coordinate 4,503 of VUQG01045664.1, forward strand.
AGCATCTTGCGGTCTGTTCTGGGGGTGAATATGCTTGGACAGCCAGACCTGGGCATGGTGGCAGTTGTTTTGAATGTCCTCCACTTGTAAACAATTTTCCGGATGGTGGAATGGCTGATGTCAAATTCTTTTGAGATCTTTTTAAATCCCTTACCAGACTCATAAGCGGCCACAATCTTCTTTCTGAGGGCATCAGACAGCTCTTTAGCTCTCACCATGGCGCTCACTTCAACACTTCAACAGTCAGGAGCACACCAAACTAAATCTGAGGTTTAAATAGGGCAAGGCTCCTTTAAAATGCTGGGTAACGATGTACTGATCATGTGCACCTGACGTGATACACCTGTGTGTGATTTTAACCATTTTAAGTGGGATAACATGTGGGGGTGTCCTAATTTATTCCTCACCAGAAATTGCAGTCTTTATAAATTACATTTCACATAAAGTTTTAAAAAGGCTTTTCTTATTTGTTAATTGTTTAGTTATATTATTTGGATCCCTCAGTATCATTAAAATTGATATTAAATGTCCAAATATATTTTAAAATATACAGGCTTTCATAGGGTGTCCTAATTTTCTCACATGACTGTAGTTTAAAGTTAACAGTTAGTAGTGTATATTTTATACATATACATGCACACTTATATTTACACGCAGACACACATACTGAAGAAGCTGACAAGCTAGTCACATTAAAAAGCTTTTTTTTTTTACGAGGCAGTCATGTAAGTGTGAATTCTGGAGCAAAACTCGCCACTGTAGTCACACAAATACACCCACTACCTATTAAAGGATATTAAAAACAAGCTATTTTTTTTTAATTTAAATCATATTTTGCACTTTAAAATGACAGATTTATTGGCACTGACTCTTTCCCCAAAGTGACAGTCTCCAGGCTTCATGGCATTATACCAAATGTCACATAGAGTGAAAATCAGGCCAGTGCTGGTCAAGCTGTCAGTCAGCGTTTTCAGCTGCCAAACAGGCTTGCCAGATGTGCAGTTTGAGCCTAAGTGAAGTCGGTGATGTGGAAAGGTGCTTGAGCTCCCGGTTTAATTCTTTACTTCACACCTTTTCATTTTTGTTATTGACTTGTGCAGCAGATAAGCAGAGGTTACCAAACCAAGCACAGACATAGATGTATTTTTAATGCTAAAGACTCAAAATAATCTAATATTTAGAATAATATTTTGCATCCATCCAGCACCTCCACCTGACAAGGCTCATTAGGAAGTGAAGGCAGGACAGCTTGGTCTACTTACTCTGTATTCCTTCTAACTGCAGGACACAAGTGTTGAGGATAACTACACGTTACCTCCGCTAGACCCCAAAACAACCCCTAACTGGCATCCAGCTTAAATGCCAAAACAATCAGATGGCCCATAATTTTCCTAGGGTTGGTAAAACAAGCAGCCTTGCCTGCTGAGTGGAGGTGAACCAAACTCAGTTTATTTACCTGCTTTGTAACACGCATGCCAGATTCTAACGGAGTTTAAGGGTCAATAAAGGATAATCATCTTTTTTTACTGAATGGAAACCAAAGGGGAAAAGCTTCAGGGCTTCAAATTAGAGGGGTTCGCAATGAAGACATGCAGTCATTAAGTTATTATTTTATGTTTGTTACAAATACTCCGTTAGGCATGCGGTGATGATAATCTATTATCTTTTTTTGTGTGTTTTGAATTTTCAGGATAGGAAATCATTTGAAAAAAAGATTTGTGTTGACCCTGTCATTACATAATAGAAGCAATTAGCATTACCAATTAGCATCTCCACGCTTGAGAGACTGCTCTACTTCTCTCTCTCTCTCTCCCTCTCCAGAGAGACGGGCAAACACTAAAACAACACAGGGTAATTATCTTTATTAGTGCATTTGTTTTTGCCACATGAAAAGAGAGCAGATGGAAAGAACATTACAAATGTACCAGTGCTGTTAAACTGCAACTGCTGTTCAAGGCTCGCTGAGCAATGATGGTTATAACCGAAGAGAAATCCCAGATAAATTTGTGGGCAGTGATTTGTGATCGGGTTTTTGCGCGGTGCTACTGAACGTACAGTGCTTCTGCTTTTTGCATATGACTGAAGAAAAACATGAAATTTGTTCTACAAACTTGGGATGTGTCCAGTTAAACGCACAGTAATTCTGTTTTAAGTAAATCGAGCGGGTATTGTGCAGTTGCTTTCCTGTGTTTTCTACATATATCATGCAGACATTAGTGCATGCATTACTTTAGTTACTAACTTTAATCTTCAATTGTATGAACCCTTTTCTCCATTTTTTGTAAAACTAGATGACATTGCCTGATTATTGAGCCGTAAATGTGCTGCCACTTTAGGCCTGTCAGTGGCGTTTGTCATGCACATCCAAAATTTTGGTAACCCGGTGTGCACAGCATGCCTGACTCATATGCTAAATGAAAGAGCTGGAGGACCTACTGGCTTTAACTAGCCTTCACTGAAGTCTCCCTCGTGCAAACGACAAACGGGCCACCGTCATTTGTGCCGGCTCAAAGGAAAATTCCCTTCTTGTTGATCTGCTGCATCTCATTTATGTTTCAATGGAACAGCATACTTTCTGCATGTTGCCTCTTCTCTTCTGCTTTGCTTTGCAGCAAGTGTAAAAGGGCTGTCAAGGGCCACATCCCCAACACCACTGTCAAGGGCCACGTGCTTCAAGCATATCTGCGGCTTCCCGGGAGGAAACACAAACCCAAACCCCTTTGGGGTTACATCAGGAAGGGCATCTAGTGCAAAAATCTGCCAAATCAAAACATGTGGAGCTACCCACTTGTGAATTAAGGAGCAGCCGAAAGTAGTTTTTAGTTCTAACTTGTTAGTTATTGATGTGTTGTGGTGTTAGTAGATGGATTCGCTGTCATATAAAGAGTCTAGCTAGCTGTCTCCCCCCATTCACAGAGCATCTGGGAAGCTAAGCAAAGTGGTTGCTTCAAGTTTATTAAGTTTATGATGTGAAAATACCCCATAAGCATTTATAAAATTGACTCTGTTTGTTTCACTTGTTTGTATGCTGTGTAGTCAAGAATACATCAGCTCAAAGAAGCTTTATTGTCTCGTTTTAAAGGGTTGCCAAGTCACTGATGACGGCTGGCTGTGTTGACTTTTATGGTAGTGCTTGTGGTGATGTGTGAATGGGTGGGTGGCTCAAGGCCCGGAGCCACTGGGTGGTACCCAGGCTTATGCTTTTGAAAAAAGGCGACTACATACAGCATATCCCATAATTTAAAACATCATTGACCGAATAAATAGAGGTCCTGTGAGAGAATTAAGTGTCTGCTTACAGCGTGTAAACTGAGCTCCCGGCTTTAATCAACTCCTCCCTGTTCATTCAGAAAGAAGAGACCTTTAATCTGAAACCAAGTCCTTTCATGTCAAAAATAGAAACACAATAATTGCACCCTGCTACATGAGAATTTTTTAAGCTTCACCCTTCCTCGTATCTCTGTGTCCGGGTGTTGTTAGCCCATTTGGGAAGTCTCTTTGTTTACTTTGGCGAGTGGTAAATAACCCCCACATTCCCCAGTTTATTGCCACAGATCATCAGAAATGTTGAGGACTTGTTTCTGCCAGCTGGCCACATACATTTCCGATCAAACAGCAGGTCTGTGAGCTCACTGAAGCCAAGCAATTATTTTCCAGTTTTATCAAGCAACTGGATTCAGAGTGTGAAACACATTACCAGAAGCCACGGGACTTGTTAAAGAGAAACATATTTGCCTGGTGGTCAGTGAGATACCTCGATCAAGCAAGCCTGGCTAACTTTTCTCTGAGTGAACTTTACCGCATCTCGGTCAGCCCACCCTCATTTCATGGAAGTGAAAAAGTATGAAGTAGTTTAAAATAGCAGACTTAAATATACAGCAGGGAAGATGGAGTGGGAGGGCCCAGCCCATGTTCTTGAAACCACTACATGCACTTTTGGGGAAATGCATTGCAAGTTTTATGGAGCCTGTGTCCCTTTTTAGGTTCAGCGGAGTTAAACTGGTTTTTCTGTTTTCTAGATTCAGGTTTTGTGCAAAAGTCATCTTTGAGCATATTTGAGACTTCAAAGCTACACTTATTAATTCTTCTGTAGTGATAATGTACCACAGGCAGCTATAGCCAGCCTCTCTGGGTTACTTAAGTCAGGTGAAGGATTTACTGAGAATTTACTTCTTTCATAAAGCACAATTTAGCCTTTTCTATAACCTCTAGCTTTTAAGATTGTAGGAGGTCTTTCATCTACTTCATCTAAACCCTGACATAACGATAAAGCTAATATTATTATGGTTACTGGTTACATACAGTACTTAACAAATTTATGTAAGGTTTATGTCACAACTGCCCTAAATTAACATTATTGGTAGCTACCTGCTGTTTATTACTGCCCTGTGGACTCTGCTGCTGTAACAATGTGAATTTCCCAACTCTGGGACTAATAAACAATATGTTATTGTATCTTACCAAAATAATTTTTAATTGTGTTTTCACTGTATTGGTGTAGGGTCTTTACATTACAAATGAAAGTGCCTTGAGGTGACTGATGTTGTCCAGTCCAGTGTACAAGTTCAAATTTGGCTATAAAAGTATGAATTTGGTCATTTTTATTTTTTATCAAACTTTTTAAAAATAATATTTCTAAAATATTTCCGTTTTCTTATTTTTACAGGTAGTCGTATACATTTGTTAGGCACTGTATATAAACAGGTGGGGGTGTCCTACACATATATGCACAAAAACCCACACATCACGTAGACGATCCAGTTATTTCACTGGTGCTGTGCAGGTGGTGCAATTATTGACTTTATCGATTCCATTCCACTTCACGGTCCAGCAGCTTCTCTTTTTCTTTAATATGAGCTTTTCTCCCTCTAAATTCCTGATATTTGAAACAAAAAACTCTTCACACAAACTAGAAAAAATATATCTATTTGTGCTGAGTATTAAAAAAGCAGTTTACAGAGAGATCCACGCCTTGATGCACAAGCAAGACTTCTAGTAACAACCCCCACTCCCCACCCGAACAAAGCTTTAGGTAGCTGGTCTATATTTCAATTTGTCACTCAGAAAATTATAACTTAGTAACTGAGACACGAGACTGAAATAGACAGACAACCACAAGCACTGACTTTGACACGTTTTGGTCAAAGAAGTTGTTATTGTTACACAGCGCAGTATGTTGCCACTGAGACAGCTCGATGTGAAACTGTGAAGCCTGTGTGTTCTGCTGTCAGTGGGCTATTATAGAATCTCACATTTTAATGCTTATATAATTACATTTGCTTTCGTTTTTCCAAATTGTTGGATACTCTCAGCTGTTTTTTGTTTTTTTCAAACCTTGTAGTAGGTGAAATAAATGCGATAAAGTGTACAGTTATCATCCTAAGAAAATACAATTATTTTAGAGCGATTGAAGGACAGGTTGACGCTTGGATCATAGCCCGAAAAGCATTATAAATATGGAATGTGGTTGTCCCAAGTGAAAAGCAAACATCACCTGTGCCAAACCTCACACCTCTGTCTCAGAATGTGTTCTCCTCTGAAACCCACCTCTGTCCTGCGGCACTTCTCCCTCTCTCTCCCAGTCTCCCTCATTTTGATGCTTACATTTTTTTTCTTTCGACACCTATCCCTGCCACTTATATGAAGTCAAGTGTACAAAAGAATTACAGCTAACTTCTCATCAAACAATTCCAAAAAAGTTGGGAGTTTTGGAAGTCGAAGCTTTTATCATTTTTGTCATGTTTACCCTCGAAACAGCAGCTTTTCTCAAGTACTAAAGCTGAGATGTACTGTAGCAGTGTAGCTGTAACCCTGTACAAATGTTCTGCTCTGCCGGGGAAACCACATTTTCCAGATGTTTTAAAAAGACATCTTGAGTGAAAGCAACACAAAGTTAACAAAGTCTTTATCCAAGAGCGCACAGCTTCCAAGAAGTTGTTCTTTTTCCTGTCCAGTTTTACAGTCCAGACTGAGGTTGAGTCCCTATTCTTCACACAGAATTGCTTCTGCAAAGCAATCAGCAGGTGTGGTTAGTGGTGTTAATTACAGGGTTGGAGAGGGATGATTTGTATCTGACTAGTGTTTGTGTGTCTGAGTGTAAAAGAGAAAGTGATGGGCTAAATTATAATAGTTTATACAGTGTCTACTTTTTAAAACCAGTCAGAGAGGTTTTGGATGTATCCAGTATGATGTTAAATGGGTTACTGTTCATAATTTAGTGTTACTTCTTACACTTACTGTGTTGGTACATCCCTTGAAAAGCCATCACTTGTCTGGCCTGGTTCATTGGCAGAGATCCTGGTTGTGTAGCATTTCCACTGACCTGCCCAGAACAACTTGCCTGTCTTTTGGCCCACCACCACTCTGCTGCTGCACCCGTCTGGTTTAGACTGTACTGAATTTGTGCCAGCTGGACCTGCCGTTCCTTTGAACCATCCATCAATCTGTAAAAACTCCTCTAATTCCTTCACCCAAATTTTCACCAAAGGTATTGCAACACTCTTTTACCCTTTAAAAAAAAAAAAAAAAAAAAAAAATCCTGCCTTGCTTTTTTCCATTTTCTTACATTTCTGGCCTCCATCTTAATGTTATGTATCACTCCAAGTCCCCCCCTCACCCCTCTCCTGGTGGAAGTGTTTGCAAAAACCTTCCATCTAAATTCTTTCCTGGACAGCAAACAGATGCAACTTCTGTGTTGTAGTGCGCACTGCAGTAGACATGTGCGACACAAACAAATGTGCCACTGGGTATACCGGCCGTGCGATCTTGCCAGCTGGAACGTTTGTCCCTAATCACTACATGCAATTCCATTACATCCTCAACCTCACAATTTCAAAACCAGTCTCTCTTGTATCCTCTTTTCAGTCGCTTGCCCATTTATCTGCGTGTGTTACTGTTTATTCATGTTTTTTTAAAAAGATCTGTCAGTGTGTGTCTACAGAGAGTCAAGAAGTGTCATCACGTCCACAATTTTGCGAATGCACTTGCGTATATTTGTGTCTGGGTTCGGAGCACGAAAGAGAAGTCATGGCAGCGTGTTTGAGCCTCTTTGCTCGACAGTGAAGACGACCCTCAAAACTTTTGTCTCTCACTTGCGCTTTTCATAACAGGTTGTTTCACATTCAGCATGGAGCTTAGTGTCATCTTGTCTATAATTAGCCATTCAATTCTAATGAGGTGTTTTTGAAGGGCTGAAGAAAACCACTGACCACCAGCTAGCGTAGCTCAGCCCACATTGCCAAATTAAAGAGAAGCTTGATCTTTAAGGCCAGCCTTAGCCTGAGCCAGCACTCGCAGATGGTAGCCCAGTGCACTTTAGTGAGTGGTAAACATAGAAAACATTGTGGAAAAAAAGGGGAAGTGCAGGACCAAGTACGTTTGCTTTATCTTTGGCATTACATCGGAGTTACACGGCATTGTGGTTGAGTCCTTTTGCATATGAGCAAAAACATGCATTACTGAAAACATGCAGGTTAACTTTTGCTCTTTTTTTTTCCTCTCATGTCTTGTAACGTAGACAGGAGTACTGGAAGTCTAGGGCTGCGGCAAAATGAGAGGTGGAAAGGCTTTTACTCAGGTGTGTGTGTGTGTGTGTGAGGGTGGACACTGACGAAGAATAAGATGACTTGTATCAATTGGCTAGACAGACACCGAGCTGGAAAAGATGGGCAGCAGGTTAGGATGATTAAAGATATATATGGAAATGTACTAACAAGTGAAGAGAGTGAGCTGAGAAGATGGAAGGAGTGCTTTGATGAGTGGAGAAAATGAAAGAGAGGATGGATAGAGGAAAGTTAATGAATCAGGAAGTGCAGCGCATTAGCAAAGAGGAAGTGAGGGCAGCTATGAGATGGTTTGGACATGTGCAGAGGAGGGATAGTGGATATATTGAGCGAAGGATGTTAAATATGGAGGAGGAAAACCACAGAGAAAGTTTATGCTTGACAGTACAAAGGATAGGGTGAGATGGTGGCAGACGATCACATGATCTGCTGTGGCGACCCATAACGGGTGCAGCCAAAAGAAGAATGAATCTATTATATTAACATAGGAGTGTTGTATACTTTTATATCATTTATATATTGTGTGTGTGTGTGTGTGTGTATATATATGTTTTTCTCCCTCTTAGACACTATATAAAAATGTATAAAAGATTATTGCCTTTACAGTTACGTGCAAGCTGCATGTGTAGGTTAACAGTTTTATTCTATTTTGTTCCGAGTTTTTAATCAGTTGTAGTGTTTTGTGTAGCAATGCTGCAGCTGTCAGATAAATGTAGTGTTGTAGAAAGGGAGATCTTTCTTTTCAGGAGAAACTTAAAAATGCTCCATTACAGTATAAGGACCTCAAAATAAAATGAGGTAGTAAATCAGTAAACGTACACAGTTAATACCACACCAGTGATTCAGCTGCGGACAATCTGTACCAAATGTGCATTAATGGAGAGGTACCCATTGCTTAATCACATGCTATGCTGTACATGCTGGTGCCGTGCCTGTCTATTTATAAGAGTAGAGGATCCCTCTGGGTTGGTCTAAATAAAGGGGTTGAAGGACCAGCTGAAACTGGACTCATGTGGGTTATTCTCTTCAAAAAACAATTCAAGCTTCCCCGGCTGTGTTGCTCTGCAGAGATGGAAGCCACACCCCTCGAGTCGAGCTTTAAAAGAGTTTGTGTGATCCGGTCGATGTTTATGCTGTGGAATATTAAGTGCTTTTCAGGGTACCGGATGGAAATGTATGGCGTCCCGCTTGGCACTATATCCTCATTTGCCAGATGTCCTTTACTTTACTGCTTCCTTTATCTCTTCTCTCCCTCTGTTTTCTCCTTCTGAAATCCCTCTGACAGTGCCACCTCCCAGACTAGAATCTTAATGAGTCAGACAGATTCCTGCCTTTATATTTATAGGGCGAGCTACAAGCATTTGCCCGCACAAAATCTCACAACTGACACAGCAATTACAGGTCGGTGCAGACTGTCTGCGTTTTTGAACTGTGACCAGCAGGATGTGACCAAAAATGACCACGGCCTGCTCGCAGTTACAGTTAGACACATGGAAGAGCACCGCTGTTGTGCGGCTTGGTCCTGATGTTTCCTAAATATAGTACACGTATTGAGGTGAGAATATAACTAGGATCCAGACAACAATGACTAAGCCAATAGTTCAGAAATTGGGTAAGGATGCAATGTTCAGTAGTTTTACGGCCCATATCAACTCATTACTCAGTACCGGGTTCAGTTTTCAACATGTTTTTAAGCTGCATGCCAGTCACAGACCATGAATGAATGCCAGCCATTCACAACCAAACAGCCTAGCCACAATTAAGAGCTAATTGTCCTAGCTGCCCTCAAATGACAACAAGCTGACCGTCAGATGGTGTTTATGAATGAAGGCTAGTTATTTCTTGCTGCAGTTCTCTGACTTAATATTTGGCCTGAATTTGAAGGCATGCCCGTGTTTCCAAGAGGCCAGTCGAGGGTAAGAGAGTTTCTCTCACCTTAAGGCCTTGCTGCTCCACCACCGCGCATAAATCAACAGCGTCGGCGGGTCGATGCCGTGTTTGTTTGCCTCTGCCTTGCATGTATGTGTGTACAGTAATGATATGTGTGTGTGTGAGAGTGAGTGAGATCTGTCAGACTAAGCAGTGTTCCTGCTGGGAAAGTGGATACAGTACAAGGTTTAATGTGCTGCCTCTAACCTAGATGTGATAAAGGCCAAAATGTGACCACGCCTTAACACAGCACAGCACATTTAGCACCTGTAGGCATTTCTAATGCCCTTTCCCTCTGCCCCTGATGACAACCAGAGAAGGAGTACTCTTGGCAATCCACTGTTAATACAAGGGAACCCACTTTATGACGAGAATTACGTTCCTAATGACCCATAATAGGCATATATTTCTTCACTGCTTCTCCTTAAAGCTTGTGGTTTGAGTTTCATTGACAGAAAAGTGCTGAAGTAAGAAGGGACGATTAAAAAGGGAAATGACTAAAATATACTCAGAAGTCAACAAGACCATGTGTATCATCAAAGATTCTTTATCATAACCAGTTAAATTTAACATACTATGGTAACTGTGGTCTGTTGTTGAAATCCACAGTGATATTTATCTTTTTACAATAATTACTAGAATTAGTTGAAAGGAAAAGGTTAATTATAAATGACTGTAAAACATGAAGCCCTGTCAACTCACAGAAAGGTCCTGGGCTTAAGACATCCTGGTTTTCTGGAGCCTTTTCCGGAGCGCTCCGTGTGCTGCGAAGGTTTTCTCACCGTTCAAGGGAAATGTATGTTAAGTTTTTTTTGTTATTCAAAATTGGCCATAAGTGTGGATGGGAGCATAAACAGTTGTCTGTCTCTCTGTGTTAGTCCTGCGACAGATTGGCGACTTGTCTGGGATCTACCCCGCCACGTGACCGTGCATATGAACATAAACGGCTGTTTGTCTTGCTTTGTTAGCCTTTTCATAGACTGATGACTGGTATTGTCACTGCTGCACAATCTGAGCAGGGGTCTATGCTCCAAGATCTCCATGCACTTCTTATTTTATCTGTAGTTGGACAGACATTAACAGAATCATAGTCAGAGCCTCTATAACGGCAAAAGTGAGTTTGGACACTGGGCCAGAAACCAAGTTTTAGAAAAAAAAAAATCCACCTATGATGAAGACACCATTTGATTGAGAGTTAGTTTAGTTCCAGCAGAGCTACTCCATCTAATGAAATCCTTTCTATACCAACTGAAGCATCGGTTTGGTTATTATGCTAAAAATGTTGGTGCTAATCGCGAAAACTGTTCTTAGAATTCAAAGAATTTGATCAGTACTATTACAGCCCATTCTTTAACATGACACTCGATGTCTAATAAATGACTGTCAGCTGACTAAACTACAGTTTATAAGGTGAGCCTAATACGACACTTTTATCTCAAATACCAGCCTTGGTTAGTGGATAATTACACTAACGTCAGATATTTACATGACCACAAAGTACATAACTGGGTCAGCTGGTAGCTACCCTTGAGTATGTCTTTAACTGTTACTTAGGTTTGGCATGATTTACATCCTCAGTCAAGTAATTTGCCCTGCGTCTGCTTATCTTAATAGTTTCTTTTTATAGATTTGGATGTAATAGCAACTGTAGGGTCAGGTAAACACTACAAACTGGTTAACATTTGGGATTTGCCTTTAAATCTGATTCCCAGACTTTGAAATTCCCCAATTTTAACTGCAGTAAGCAGCCTGTTCGGAGGCCTTCATCTACAAACACTGCTTTGCTGTTCTTGGAAGTGCGAGCTGCCATCTGTTGTTTATTGTTCAGTTGTTGCTCTTTACTCTCATTATGGCCACCGTGGTCCATTCAGGTGCCAAATGCATGTCACTGCATTTTAACCAAACTGTTCAAACATTGTCACTCCATTTCACTTTAGTTGATTACACAGTTTTTAAATCTCCATATTAAAAAGTTGTTCAGCGTGACTGATTTGCCGTGAACATGTTTTTGATTACGCAAGCGCGATATCTGATTTCTCAAGTGTTACTCAACAAGTGTGTTAAAGTTCCCTTCTTCACTGGCTTAGATCAGCGTCACCGACATGTGGTCCACACATGGCAAGTGCGCTTTATTTGGCACCTGATGAGAATACGGAAAAAATAACGCGTATTGAGAAGCGAGCGTCCCTGCCTGTGTGCATGGAGCGTCAGGAGGCAATGGAATGATGTCATGTGGTACAAGGTGGTCTGCTGCAGACGCACATCCTGTGGCTTCTGTTACCAAGCACTGCGAAATGTCCTTGATTTTGCATTTTAAAATACGCAAACATTTTTCCCTTTCGCTGTTTTCATACGCTGTGAAACACACTCACACAGACACATGCACTTTCTTTTTAGTGCCCCTTAACTTCCACATTCACTCACATGCATATATCCTGAGACAAGAGAGCCCAAAACAAGGGAGTGGCCATGTCCTGATCCAGCAGTGGTTTAACCTGGCACTGACCAGTTCTCTAGACCGATGGAGGCTGACAGCAGTTTCCTTCAAATGAGTATTTATGTAACAGATGATGCATGCTTGGAGGTCAGGGCTCTGCCACCATCTACTGTGTGATTAGTGAGTGGTTTGGGGTTTCGGTGACACATGCGAATACACACACGTGCATAAAGGCACTCATCGCATGCATGTGAAGCAGACAAGGCAGCAACCTTCATGTGCATGTCCATGCCGTTATTTTCTGAGTGGACTAAGTCTCAGTACAGAAGAACACATACTCGACGTATGTGAAGCACATGCCCACTGGCAGCTACTGTACTCTACAGCTGCACATCACTGCTGTTTATGGAAAACAGTTAAATCCAGAGAGGGAGACTCGTGGTTTGGATGAGTTTAATTCTTCCGAAGTTGCAATTAAGCTAGAAAAACATTTCCAAAATATGATTATAATGATGATAAATTAGCTTAATTAAAGTGAAGCAGTTACCTCATTAAGATATCCAACTAGCAATGTTTTTTTTCAATGGATTTTTGGCTCCTTTGTATTGTCTGTGTAGGTTCTCCGTCATCCAGGTCAAGTATACTTAAAGTCCAGTCGCCTTCTTTCTAAGCTCCGTAGGATCCTTTGTATTCCTTTACTTGCAGTTTATGGTATATTTCTGTCTATGAAATTTCAATTGCTACAGTTATGTTTAAAATGTATTTTATGAGACTTATTTTTACAATACTTTGCGAAAGTGTTGAGTTACCCCTCTTTTTTTTTTTTTATATTTCGCTTCCAAGTAGCCAGATTTTATTTGTCTTTTTTTTTTTAATGGTCTTAAACAATAGTTCTCCCGGCTTTCTGAAGCTCTTTCAAAGTTTTTCTGTGGACACTGACTGCTCGTTCACTTATTTTTAGACCAGTCCTCTTGCCTGCCCATTTTCAGAGGACATACTGTCTTAATATGTTTTTTTGTTAAACCCCTTAACACTTCCCTGTGAATCATTCAAGCATGAAAAAAGCTCCCAACTTAAACGATGAACCAACGTTGTGTCCGCCCATAACAGAAAACGTATCAACGAACCCATTTAAAATAGTATCTTTAGGTACCATGTTGTGTAACTGTATTCGCTTCATGTGAGACAAGTTGACAGGCACAAAATACTATTTTTGCACCAACACGTTATTCCCAAAGTGCTATTGGCTGAAAACCTGGCATATCTCAACACGCTGTGCAGTGTGTCTATTAAAAAAAATCTGATGAAGCTGGACAAGTGGAGGACAAATGAATAAGTGACAGGCCTCAGAGAAATGATCTATATAATATGAGCATTATCTGAAAGTCATGTCCTTATGAAATCCAGCAAAGACACGACAGAGGACCTGAGAGATGCATCTGGCCCCTAATCCAACTGCTGTTCGCTGAAGCCTCATCAAAAGTGATCTCAGTGGAAGGGTGGCTGTCAAGAAGCTATTTTTAAGGAAGGGAAACGGGGAGAAAAGGCTGAGGTATGCCAACTTCATGGGATCTGGACTGGAAATAAGTGGCAACAGTTCTTGTAGAGTGATGAATCTAAATTCAATTCAAATAGCTGACAGTATGAAATCAGGAGAGAGATGCAAAAGAGTGTCTACAGCCATCTTTAAAACATGTTAGAGGATCTTTCATGATTCTGATCTACTTTTCAACCAGTGATATTGGGGATATTTTCAAACTGTATGAAATTATGACTGTAGAAAAGTACAGTCAGGTTTTGAACCACTGTACAATACCATCTGAAAAGTACCTGCCAACAGCTTCCTTTTTTTAGAAGGATCCATGACAATGATCCCAAACACATCGTCAGCATAGTAAAAGTATACCTAAATAGAAAAACACAACATGGAACACTATCAGTCATGGTTTGGCCTCCTCAGAGCCGGGACCTCAACATTACTGAAGCCGCGTGGGATCATTTTGATAGAGTAAAAGCAGCCGACAAAGAAGAGCTTTGAATGTCCTTCTAGAAAGCTGGAGAACTATTCCTGAAGACTAGTTACAGAAATTACAAAAACACCAATTGCTTGGTTTTTTTTTTTCTTGATGAATAAGCAGATATGAATAGTCGATTAACTTGCTCACATGGCTGACTGACCATTACATATGTCAGTAGTGTACCTTATATCTGGAATGGATCATGTCTGTGCTGAAATCACACCTCTCTGTGTCAAACAGAGCACTGTAAAAGTCCTAGAAAGGTCTTTTGTTGGGGCCCATGAGAAAAGTCGCATGCTTCAGTTGACCACAGTCACATACTGTGTAGGGCTCTCACTTTTTCCCCCCCTCTGGAAATATTTTATGACATGGTCTCAGTTTTGACAAGGCTTTCCAAAAAGCTATTACAAGAACCAAACTTTTTCTGCACTATAAGTCTCTTATTCCATTTGATCATTTCACTGCGCATTGCTGTTATATCTACCTCCGTCTCATCATTCTTTGAAAAGCCTTTATGTTTCTCCCGCTCTCCCTTCTTCTCTCTTCTGCCCCTCACTTCAGTGTGAGACTTGGCACCACACAGGCGTGCTTTATGCAGTTTGTTTGTTCTGCAGGACCAAGCGTCAGCTCTATCCCGGCCTTGCTGGTGAGCGAAGTCTGATGAGAAATGCTGCTACTGCGAGAGATAGACAGCTACTGGATATTAGATCTGAGACTTGAGTGGTTCTGTGCGTGTGCGCGAATGCTTGACAGACGTACGTCGACACACATGGACGCACACATTGTTATTATTAAAGTGCTGTCATAGCTTATAAAAATATAAAGAGGAATGCATGTATCTCTCACCATCGCTGAAAAGACGATGATTTTTTTTCACAGCTGGATGAATTTCTGAGCCAGCACGTCTGTCAGGAAGCATCACACTCCGTATCCTATATACTTTTTAATTATTAGATCCATCAGTTATCATTTTAGATAACTCATGAATGAGTTCCTAATTTTCATTAACATTCAGATAAGTACATATGTACTCCATATCTAGGGGCTGCTGCAACAGTGTGTGTGTGCGCATGCATGAATCTGCACTTCCTGGTGGAATCGGTATGTTTTTCTCTGTTGAAGGCACTTTGCAAAGATCGTTGGAAAACCCCTAGCTTTCAGATATTGCAATTCATCATCTTCTGCGGACCTCCAGAAAGGGATCACAAACTGATTAGGTAATAATTTCTTCCTGTTCACTGTCTCTCACTCCACCCTTCTTGATCCTTCCTCCTGACTTTCTTTTCATTTCCTGTGTGCTGTATAGTATAACACCTGCTTTTCCTGAATCTGTTTTGTGCCACACAACAAAATGCAATAAATCACAAACCCTCTCTCATTCCTCCTTTATATAGCTCTTTTTTTTTTCTTACCCTTTCTCTTACAACCCATTCTAGCATTTTCCTATTTTTCCATCCAGAACTTTATCCACCCCCCCAAACACCCCCACAGGGCACGTGGCAGAAGGCGATTTACATAGCACACCACAGACATTCATGGATTTTCGTCTGAGAGCTTGCATGCTCTGTTTTTCTCCTTACAGGGTTTAAGAGACCATAATATGATATGTGGTTGAGGAGAGTAAATTGACATTTGGGAAAATGCACATTTGCTTTCTTGCCAAGAGTTGGATAAGAAAATCGATACCGCTGTCGTGTTTATGCGTGAGCCAGTGGCCGACTTGCTTAGCTTATCATAAAACAGGAAACAGTGACAGGAAATAGGAAAACAGCTAGTCCGGCTCTGTCAAAAGATAAGAAAATCTGTTGATCTGCAACTCTAAATGTCATAAGTGAGATTCAGATGGACTAAAAGTGTTTGGGGTTTTTTTTCACCCTTGATTAAAGCGAGGCCTTCTGTTTCCCTAGCTTTCACGCTATACATTAATCTAAACTAACTGTTTCCTGGCTCAACTTCAGATTTCCCGTAACTCACAGACTGGGAACTAGTTTTCATATCGTTGAGTGTGACCGTGTTTAATTTTCCCTGCATGTTTGAGTCATTCCTCTTTAGCATTATTCAGACACTTTTCCTGATTCTTTTTCATATCCTTTCAAGCTAGCTGTTCTGTGCATCTATAAATCTTAAAGACTCCAGGCTTTCTTCGTGGCTACACGCACATCCAAGCATAAAACCCAAAGCAAACAGATAGCCGGCACTCTGTGAAAACACTCCCAGTGGGAGAAAATTCTTCAGGTTCAAGACTCATGAGCCATTTTTGAAATTCTGTGTGACACTTACATGTATGAAGAAAGGTTCCTTGGAATTCAACAGCAGCTGTTTCTCATGCTAAAGGTTGCTTTTCTAGTTTGATCAGTGGGTGTGTGGGAAAAGAACCCTTCATGACTAACAGCATGACATGCCAAGAAAAACAGAAAAAACACCTGATTTTTTTTTTTTAAATTATGTACAGGAAGGCATGAGTATGCACCCAGCTCTTTGTTTTTTGACATGTTTATATATGGTATGCCTCAAACATGACTCAGAAGCATCACCACTGATCCCCAAAAGACGGGTGTAGGATGTTCAAAGTTTCAGCAGCCACATGTTGTCCATTTTCAGATAGCACTGCCGTGGTTGCAATAACATATATGTATATAAAAAAGTGTGTTAATGAAAAATATTTAAGGGGACCCATTATGCCCCTCATTCCAGTTTCCACTTTTATTCTTTATCAGAGCAGTTATGCATGATTCATAGTGCAAAATAGTCCTTGTTCATCTTATTCTTGGCCTTAGGGGATGAACTGAAGGCTTGTACTATCTGAAAGAAGCTGTTTTAGCACCTTTCAGTGCCTGGTCATTTTTCCTTTAAGCCAACTTAATTTTGATTGGTTTCCCCTTACAAACAGAAGATTTGAACTGCAGGTGGGTGAAGCTACTGAAACCAAATGCTGACAACAGTCTGAAGCCCGAGGTGTTGTCTCACAGAAATAACTTGGTCATGTGCAGGCCTGATGGTCTGAAACTTTGACCATGTTTAATGTGAGCATTCCAACAGTATGCATGACAGAAAATAAAGAAGAGTTTAAGACTCATAACTGGTTGTTCACAAAAATTCACTTTTTTTTTCTTTTTTTTTTCGTTACGTTTCCCACATATCACCAGGAAAACCATTATCAGCGCAGGGAGATACAAGATAAACACAGCAACAGGCCACCAAACCACAAACAAGCAGTTGCATGTTGCAAAAAAATGTGCTCTTTTTTTCAAAAACTGTTTTAGCTTCGTCTAGGCTCAAGGCCAAGGGAGCTATATTGTAAACAAACAATTAAAGCAGGGTGTTTTTGTGTCTTTTCGTAGCTTCGAGAAGAACCTTGTGTCCCCAGAGAAAATGTGGTGGTAAATTTAAAGAGTAATAATTGTGATCTTGCCGAAAAACACTGTAATAAAGCAAACGAAACAAAGTCTTTTTTTGCTTGAATAGTAAAAGAAAAAGCAACTGTTTTTGAGTCTGTTTCCAAAATAACAAATCCCTAATTTCACAGTTACAGTGATAGTTAGTAACAGTTTTGTTTTTAATTATAAAAACACCAGTTTGAAGCCAGATGACAGACAAAACGATGTGTATTTATAGGATCTTAGTGCTCACAACAAGGCAACTGTTTAATTGAGTAAGGAAACTATGATCTTTCAGTCATTTCCAGCTGTGTACAGTTGTCACCAGTGTTGTGTTGGTGTAGCAGTGGGGAACAGCCCTTTGTGCAAGATGCATTTCCACATCTGGTGTGTGTTTTATGAGTCTAAGCTGGTGCAAAGAAACAAAGGGTGAGTAGTTACCCTTCTTGCGGTTGGCCTTTAATGGGATAGCTGGTGGTGTTGTTGCTGTTGTTCACATGGGTGTACCAATATTTGTATCTAAAAATGTTAAAGAAATTTGAAGGACTTTTAAGACATTTTCATTACCAACTAATATGCAGTTCAGTCCAATATATAATATATATATATGACTCAGTTATGGACACAGGAACATCTTCACTTTTCACCATGATAGTGATCCAAAACACACTGCCAATGCAGTAAAAGCAAAGCTGAATAAAAAAAAAAAAAAACACAGAATGGAATCAGTCATGGATTGGCCTCCCCAGAGTCTAGACCTCAACATTATCGAAGCAGTGTGGGATCATCTTGACAGGCAATGGAACGAAAGTCAGTCAAAATCTAAAAAAGATCGTTTCAAGGAGCCTGAAGAACTATTCGTGGAGAGTACTCAAAAGATGACAAGAAAGCTTCCCTTAGAGAGTTCAGGCTATATTGAAGAATAAAGCTGATCATTCCAAATATTGACTTTCAAGCTTTTTAGAATTTTACAGCCTTGTATTATGCATTTCCATTTATGTTTGCACATTTCAATAAATTGCTGCAACTCTTTCCCATTTTCCTGGCAAAATATTTAAAATAAAAGAAATGAGGTTTGGCTCAAGACCTTTGCACAGCACTTTATATTTACATATAGCTTTTGTTCACATCTGTATTCTTACACCAACAACTATGTTTTTATATGATGCCCCCCTTGGCCCCAGTGGCTATTTTTGTTCAATTAACCAATCTAGAAGTCAGACTTAAAAGTACCCCTCCATTTGACTTCTTTTGTAGGGTTATGTGGGAAAAATCACTGGTCAGTCAAAATGGCCCCCAGCAGGCTCTTTATCCATAAGGACAGGGTAGCAAGACATCTGGTGTCGTGCCTACATGACTGCAAAACGAGAAAAGGTATGTATAAACTGCACAAGCACGAGTGCACTTTAATAAGAATTATCCAAAATTGGCTGACAAAGCGTTCAGATTATGAGAAATCCTCGAGCGCATCACATCTGTGACGTGGCACTGCTTTGTGTCTCATGCCGTTGCGCAAATACTGACATCACCCACAGAAAATCACAGAGAAAGAAGAACATTGTTCTTCGCATCACTTCTTCGCTAGCTGATGAGGATGATTACGCTCCTGACTTTGACTGTGTGGCGTCAGATTTGCCCAATTTTCTACTTCACGGTTCATTTCTTCATTTCAAAGCCACCTCATTTCGAAGCGCGTTCAGCGCTCGTAAACTCTGTGACAGCTTGCCGGATAGACTAAGGTCTCACACGGTCATGATGCATGCCAAAGAAAAATATTTCAATTCGTTTACTCATAACAGGCAGACGGCGAGCAGTCTTTGCTGTGGGCTGTGAAATTTGGTTCTGAAAGGGCAGCAAGTCCCTCAGTCCAAAAAAAAAAAAAAAACAGATTTAAAATACAAGAGTGCTGCAGCAACGTGGCTTTGGGGCTCTAAGAAGTGAATGCATATCTGCTCATCACTTTGCATGATTAAATTGCCTCACTTGATTGGATGACTGCTTCTAGTCCTCTTCAAGTTTGGAGTCATGAAATGGCCTGCTGGGGGTCCCGTAAATCAATTTATTTTGACAACTGTAAAATCTACTGATGATACTTTGGGAGAAACAGCTCAAAGTGTATTATTTGTAACGTCAATTTTAGCTGCGCTAATGTGCTGATCAAGCGCCCAAACGTCAAAGAAGAGTTGTCCTTCAGTTCAAAAATCAGTTATCATTTCTGTCAGTTATACTGCTTTTTTTTAATGATTAATTCTTGAGTCAGATGTCTTTGTTCTGTATTTAACAGAAATCACTGGAAATGTTTCAGCTTTTCCTCTTCTTGTTCTGTAAATTATCTGTTTTATTTTGGGCTTTCTTGGCATTCCCAGCTGCACAGCCACTAAAGTCAACACTGCTTTGCTGGGTCACCAGTTTAGTGGTACTTCCCTGTCATACAGTATACATGGTGGCAACCACTGGTGCCTGCAAATCATATACCAACAGTCATGCTGAACGCTCCCATCCCCTGCACATCTGCATGCCCATGTATATGTTCTTACTGTATTTCATCAACCAAAATTTTAAGGGAGCATCAAGTCCACAAATTAGGCTGCCGACCAGGGTTTGGTCTTTGGGCACCTGGAATAACAGAGCAGTGGCTCTGCCTCTCTATTTATATCACAAACTTGTCTGATCATTGTTGATTCTCAAGTGACTGTGGGAGCCGAAGCAGGGCGAAGTGGGTGGAGACCCTGACCCTCAGCTTACCTCCTGTAATTACTGACATGGGTCGCGATTCTCGTCTTAATGGAGAGCGACTCCCACATGTCGGATCAAAGGGTCGGGTGACCGCACACCGTCATTTCACAAGAAAACACACGTAGAAAAGCGTGTACTGTATCCAACTCCTGCACGCTGACTTTGTTTGCCTGTGCAGACAGTTGTCACACAAGTGTTTAGTAAGGGCTGTAACAATAGACGTGTGGATAAGTCCAACTGGGTGTGTTTTTACACAGATCGGTCAGGCTGGAGTTATGTCACTTTTGACTGCACTGAGGAACGTCATGTGATCTCTGTGTCGAACAGTCCTGCGTTTTCTTTTCTCTGCTTGAGTTTCAGCACGCCGACACCTTTAATAGTCGTTTGCGTCTGGTATAGAGAAACTACAGCAGGATGTGGTTACACATGAAAGAGCTTAGTCTTCACAACATGGGGAACCTGTAATCTGGTTTCGCACACTTGTAGAACATTCCATGGCAGCAGCTCTGTAACCTTCCATCAACGCTTTCAGTTGCGTCCCACAGCAAAGCTAAAGGACTCTTAACTCCAACCCTGCGCCTATCCTTTTGGCCTTGCTCTCAGCAGCCATTCCTGTGTGGTTTCCCGCTCCCACCTCTGCCTATTCTGGGATGTGTTCTTTCCTAAGCTCTACTTAGCCATGTTGCCAGCTTCACAAAGCAAATGAAATGGTCTACGCTCTAAATACATGTTTATAAAATTCCCAAACTTACTGTAGCATTCCTGGAGCAGGCCAACACCAACGGAAAATTCCAGAGTCTGAAAGACTGATTCTGATTCTTTATGCAATATGCTTTTCCTTAACTCGACCTTGAATTGTTGACAGAATACAATCTTAAAGACCAGCGCTACTGCCTTTCTCTATGAAATAATGATTCCAGTATAATTTCTTTCAAAGACTTTTTTTCCTCCAGCTTTGTTGGCGTTCCACCTGTGGGTTTTGCAGTACCTGACCTCTGAATGTCTGTCCACATCATAGATTTTTATTTCGTTTGCTTAGGAATTTGAATACGGAGGTCTCTTCTTGTGCCTGTTTTAGCTGCAGGTGAAACAATAAAGCCAGTGTGAACTTTGTTGTTTGAAATAATCATGATAGTTTCCTCTTTTAGAACAAGAAAAATCAGACTGATGCACCTTTACCTTCTTTCTTTTTCTTTTCTTTTTTCATAGCTGAACTTTTTGATTTGACAACAAGTGACTTTTTTTCTTCCACTGAAGAAAAACAAATCAGTTCAGCTAATGAGGTGACTAATTGATGTGCATGGTCACTTGGTTTAACAAGTTCCCGAACAGGGGCAGCTGCTGGCCTGGTGTGTGTGTGTGTGTGTGTGTGTGTGTGCTTGTATTAAAATTTAACTGAATACTTAATTGTTAATAAATGGCTCCATTGTTGTTTTGGTGTGAGTTTTAGACATTAATATTCTTAAACTTCTTGAAGATTGTGAGGCTGGGCTGTGGTTCCCCTCAACACGTTTCCAGTACTCTTATTAATTCTTGTCATCTTCTTAATCAGTGCAGAAAAAAGCATCTTGTGCATTAATGAATTTCACATTTTCTTTGCTGCATCAATCCTGTTGCATACTATCTCAGCTTGAAGATGTAGGATACTTACTTTTTTCTTTTTTTAATTTACTGGGGACAAAATCTTTTGAAAATCTGTTTTGGGAGACGATGTAACATTAATTTACAGAATCCTGGCATCCCCGCATGGCACAGTTCCCTCTAGGCCATTTAGGCTCTGTTGTTTTATTGGTTTTGTGCTTTTTTAAATTAGCTTTGCGCTTGTGAGTATAATATGTTTCAGATTTTGGGTGATTAAACCTTAAAATCACTGCTGATTTATGCTGCCCATGATGTGGTATTGATTAATTGGACTTGGAAATAGTAATGCAGCTGTTCTTAACAACAAGTCCATGGATCTTGTGACTCAGTAATCCAATTAACCATTTAGCTACATACCAATGCAAACCCACACTCCAATTAGTGTCCTTGTCAATCAGCCTTTGACACAAACACACACACGAACTCACAAAATACAAACCATTAACCTGACGATACGCTCAAATGTGAGATTAGTTTAGATTAAATTTGTAAATTCGCTCTTCCTGTAACCTAATAGTTTCTCAACTTGACCTTTCTTGACCCATGTGTCATTGGCACCCACATCCAGCCTTTAGCCTAACAAAAATTGCCAGAGCAACTTCACTGATCTTTGAAGTCTGTGGCCCTGGAGTTTTCCTCATGTTAGTGATGTGATTGTTGATTTTAAATCAACCTATTGATCCACAATTTCCCTTATGAGCATGGGAGAAATCATAAGAGACATAGCAGCAGCACTGTGTATTGTTTCCAGTTAACTTGCATTCCTTTCTTTAGATTTTAAAGGACATTCCTTTATGCGCTGTTTTGGGCTACATGTGTTAAGTCATTCTTATCAGATTATTTAGTGGAAAAGAATTATGTCTGAGGCAGTCATAAAAATTCAGTTTGGGAATTAAAATATTTATGACTTAAGTCCCATTAGACTGTCATCGTCATGTCTGACATTTGGCATAGGCTCACAGCACAATCAGGTCAATGAGTTTAGTTCCCTGTACAGTGGCTCTTTAAGTTGATTTTCCTCTCTCTGTGGGTGGTGGGGGCGGAGGGCAGCTGTCAGCTTTTACAAGCCTCGTACCCTGGAAAAAATTAGTTCCAATCCTCTATCCAAAACGCTAATGAGAAGCACACACAGGAGGCAGTGAGGGGTTGGAGGTCGCGGTGGATGCAGGTGGGGGGGTGGTTGTCTATGATGGATGACAGAGGAAGGAACAGAGTCTGTCTGCGTCTCTGCATCCTCACCCTGCCATGACCTGAAATGCCTCAGAGTAGAGGTGCAAATGTGTGCTTGCTGCTGCATTCCTCAGGAAAACTGTGCAATGCCACGAAAGCGCTACAAAGACGGATGAAAAGATAGAACGGGACTAAGAAACACCTGAGGGTGAGCATAGTGCAGCTGTATTTATACATCCGGTGCCTGATGAATTAATGAGCCACGACATCAAACTGAATCCAAGCAAGTCTTATATATAGTAGCTACTGTGGGTGTGTGTGTGCGAAAGCGAGAGACTCAGGCAGATTTTATGTCAGTGTAAGACTAATTACCCAAAGCTTACACACCACTATCTAAAGTGTAAACAGTATTTACAAAGCCATGAACTTCCAGCAGAGTAACATCCACAAGCATGTGCCAAGTGGGAAACTTTGGCCTGAAATAAATCAACGTGTGTGTTCACGCATCATTTCTTTAATGCTTCCTCTGGATCACATTTCAGAGACAAAAGGAGAGATTGTTCTGTTATGTAATATTTCCTCAGTTTATTACTTTACTCAGACTCCACCCATGCACGCTCTCCAGCTTGTCTTTTCCCTTTCTTTCTTGGAGTCTAACTGCTGTAAATGTGATGGGCAGCCTTTGTGTCTAAACAGGCGGTGAAAGAAAAGGTCGCCGTCATAGGCTTGGGCCTGGATTTGGAGCGTGGGCCGAAAGACGGGCACAGATCCTCAGTGTAGGAACAGCCTTCAATGTACACCATTATTCCCACAAGAAACAGCTTCATGGTGTTCCATAAACCGCTACGAATGCAGCTACTTCAACTAGGGCTCTCGTCACAACACCTTCACGTTTAACGCTGAAGAGCCGTGTGTGTTTTGACGAATGGTGTAAAGCGAAAGAGGAAATGTTGGGTCGAGCTGCGCCGTGCAATGCAGGGTCTCACATGGTTAGATGTGGCAGGGTTTTGAAGCATTTCGGTGGAGGAAGTGGTGAGAGGAAGAAGGGTTTAAAAGACAGGCGATCGCATCAGTAAAACATGTCAGTGGAAACTAAAATGCGATGATTGATGTCACTGATTTCGTATTCGCTATCTTCGATTTTTATGTTCATGATAGCGATATTTTAGTGCGTTGACAAGTTGATGATCAAAATTTGCTGCAATGGGTTAGTGGCATTAAATGTCATTTTTTTTTCTCCTTGTTACTATTATCGTTCTACAATTTTAACACAACAACTATTTCTTCTGAAAATTTTGCCTTTCACTATGCCTGAAAAACTCCAAATGGCCAAAAATAAACATACGGAGTCAAAAAAGGGAGAAAGTTCAAACATTCGCAGCGTAGGCTGGGAAACGTATATGAACCCACGGGTCTGCTGGCATCAGCAAAAACTAATTAGAGTCAGTAGTTTGCAAACCTGGGAACCAGTCAGTGAAAGAAGAATCGAGGCGCGGTTTAGGACCGCTTTGATGTCTTTAAAAAATCTGAGTGTGCTGCTCACAGTGAGCGTATGCTGATGAGAACTGTCATTACAAAAATAGGTTTTAGAAGACCAGAACGAGGATTTGCATGAAGCTGGAAAAAGTGCAAGCTTCTCTCAGTTAGTTTAAATGTTCATCAGTCCACAGACATATACAGTTTCCGTAAACAGATTGTGCAGTGCTGTGGAGCTGAAGTTCTTTAGGAGTTGATTGATTTAATCAACACCACCAGTATATGAACGAGCCTAGGAAGAGCATAGATGATAAAAAAAAAAATGGAGAGATACTCTGGAATGACCTTGATAAAAAAAGAAACATCCAATATCAGATCTAAGAATGTGGCCGAACTAAAGCATTCGTCTGTAGTCGGCAAGCAGACAATGCAGCTCAGGTGTATGTTTTTCTATTTTGATATAAAGGAGCTCGTTTTTTACCCTCAAGTTATTTATTTGTTAGTTTACTTCTTGTTTACTTTATAAAATATAATCTCTCCATATATGTAATATGATGTTTACAGTATTTCAACTTGGATACTTGCTTTTGCAGGTGGATCCACGTATCTGGATGATCACGGACAGCCTGCTCCAAGAGTGAGTCACTGTTATCATGTCTCAGTGTCACTGTGCTCCTTCTCCTGTTTTGTTTAATTTTCCCCCCTTTTTTTTTTTCTTTTTTTTTTTTGTCCTATATTCTCACCTCCCCATCTCCTCAC